>PVKM010003715.1:0-55968 GCA_004027735.1 Carollia perspicillata | reverse complement strand
GATGAATGTGTTTTCTTTCTAAAGCAGGGTTGGGGACAGATATAAATGATTGTAATTAAGGAAAAAATTTGAATCTATGAGTAGATATAAAATAAATGATTTAAATGTAAATAATTCAATACATTAGTTTCATAAAAATTGTTGAATCAAACTTTTAAGAAATGCATTAACTCATACTGATTTATTTTTAGCTTTGTATTTTTTCAAAAATGCATCTCTTCCAGCTATAAATTCTTTTTTGTTTTTTAATTTATGGAATTAAAAAGAGAAAATATATTACATCATCTCAAAACTCATGCAAAAATACCATGTGTTTATTTATAGAAAGTTTGATGTTTTGAAAGCCACTGCAGAACAAATTTCTTCTCAAACTGGAAATAAGGTACATTAAAAAATTATTTAATTCAAATTTAGGAGTGATAACATAAATAATTTACTCATGGTTTTGTTTTCAGAAGTCCGAAAAATGTAGGATTGCTTTGTCTTTGTTATTTTGCAGGTTCATGCAATTCAGTGTGATGTGCGGGATCCTGACATGGTACAAAACGCGGTGTTAGAATTGATCAGAGTGGCAGGCCACCCTGATGTAAGTCATGGTGATGAGGCCCTGGTGCTGGTATTGCCCATTGAGATCATTGTGATGCTGTGTGAACCACCTGTGTTGTTCCATCCAGAAGCTAGCTCTGCTTAAAGCAGGGACCAGATTAGAACAGACAGCTGTTCCATAGCCCTTCAAGAATACTTAAAAAATGCATTTACAACCCTGCAGAGAATAACTGGATTTCACTTTATTTAATAAGATTGTGAACTAAGAACAACAGTTATCCAAGAGCACAGTATCTAGCTTAAAGGATTCATCCTCTTTGCCATTCCTAATAACCTTGACCATCTCTGTAGGTGAGAATAACACAAACAATGAACCTACAAGAAGGTCTAGGTTTCTCCTTTTAAGACCTGCCATATACATGGACATAGTCATGTTGTTAGGTTCACATATTGGGAGGAAGCCATTTCCTCCAGTAATTTCTTTCTTTTTCTTTTCTTTTTTTTTTTTTGTTAAAGATATATCCAGACAGCAATATTATTGACTCTGCTGTAGAGCTAAGCAGGATCTTTATTGATAGTGAAGAAACAGGTCATCAGCCCAGAGTTTAATTGGTTACCTTATGCCAAAATTAAAGGCATTTTAATTGACATTCCTTGAAATAATGTATAGGCACATGTTAGGTGTTTCATCTGTATTTATATTCTTAATAATAGACTCTACCTTGATTTCAATAAAGAATTAGAATTTTGAAATTTGGTAAAATAATAGGAGACATTCACAGGCTCAGATCTCATGGTGATTCATAGCAGACTGTAGGTTTTATTGTGTTAGTTGAGTTAATAAGTTTTAGAAATTGAAGCCCTCGAGGAAGAATGTTCCTCCTCATCTAAAAGTTTTTCTAACTTGATATATTCTTCTATTAGATTGTGATAAACAATGCAGCAGCCAATTTCATTTCTCCCACCGAAAGACTGTCCCCTAATGCATGGAAGACCATCACTGACATAGTTTTGAATGGCACAGCCTTCGTGACCCTTGAAATTGGGAAGCAACTAATTAAAGCACAGAAGGGTAGGACTGTGTGTTTTTCCCTATTCATTAGACCCCATTGTGTACAGGTTCTGTGTGCAGCCCTGGGGTTCTGACAGAAGTCAGTGGGGCAGCATCCACACTTGGACAATCGTAGTCTCATAGGGAGGGAAGATCCTTCAATCATTACCATGTACTGTGATGAGCTGTGATCACTATGTTTTGAAAGCACTGGGATCCAGAGCTGGAGTGAGCAACTCTCCCTTGGATGACTGTCAGGTTGAGGTGGATTTTCAGAGGTGGTTGGAGTCAGGAGGGAGAGTGGAAGGAAATGGGATGGGAGGCAGTCTAGGTGTAATTGGGAACACTTCCAGTAGGAAATTTGGTGTTGATTCTGAGGGAAACTGCTATTTTCTTAGGATCCCTAGAAGTTGTCTGATAAAGGGTGTGACTGGTCAGGAAGGTTATGGCAGTACTGTGGGGGGTGGCAAAGATGAGGGGACTGGTCAGGAATGGCTGCTTTCTTCTTGCACGTGGGTGGATGGCTTGAGGAATAAAACAGGATGTTTAGAAGATAAGGCTTTACAGGTCAGATGAGGGGTTTTACATGGTGAGTCATCTGGGTGAGGAAGACCACAGGGAGGGTGAGGACACTGGAGGGATGATCTGTTTATAGGGAGTTATGAGGAGGACATTTGTGTTTAGTCCTGTGAACAAACTTCTGGATAAAAGTCCATGTGTATGAGAAGCAGGTACAGGTGTACATGTGTGTCTAAAACAGTGTGCATGTATTCACCTAGCATACTTACTGGTGCTTGTACACCAGGCCCTGGTGGCACAGGAAGACAAGACATTGTTCCTGATCATTGTTGGGGGGATTAAAGGAAAGGGGTATTGTGTCAGAGAGGTGGGGAGTATTTTGAGAAGCTCCAGAGGGAAGGGTCCTTATGTTCCTGGAAGGTCATCCTGGAAAAGACAATAATGAGAGAAGAAGGGAGAGTCAGAGAAAAAGCACAGGAACCACAAAAAGCCTGGGGCTAGCCAGCTTCCTTCCTCTGGGCAGCATGGTTAGTTCTCAGAACAGGTTGGGGGTATCAGGACAGACAGAAGGCACTGATCAGGCACGAGCTTTGTGTGGGTGCTGAGAACTCCTGCCCTTTATCTAGGCTCTCACTGAAATTCAAACCCAGACCACTCATTCCCACCACACAAAGGGGATCTGACCTAGGCTGGAGTTTGAGTGGGTTTTTTTGTTTTTGCTTTTGATTTTTCAGAAGGGGTGGGTCACAGAGAAGGGAGAGAGAAGCATGGCTGACCCCTCTCTGTCCCTTCTGCCCTAGGACCTTGGTCTCTGTATCTCTTCTCCCTCCATCTGACTTTCTCCACATCCCACTCATCTCTCTCTCTGCCAACTCTTCCATGGTTCTCAGTTTCTCTCACCATCTCTGTGTCTCATCACTGTCTTTCTTGTCTCACTGTTTCTCTTATTCTTCCCTGGCCCATCCCTGTGACCCTGCTTTTTCTCTGACTCTCCCTTCTTCTCTCATTATTGTCTTTCATTTTAACACAGACTTGGATCTATTTTTATTCCTCACATTGAATTAAAATTCTATGTGTGTCATTAAAAATATATTCACTAAGATTTTTCAAGGGATGGAAACCAGTTTTTACTTTTCCAAGATTCCTGTCAATTATCAGTGCTGTGATCTGACAGCCTTTAAGGTTTGGTTCCACTGGCCCGTGGAGTTCAGCTCATGGTGTATGCTCCAGACCGGAGCAATAGCCAAGAAACTTGGTGTGGTGATGTCTGAAGTACGTCAGAGGCTGCAGGCTGTGGTAACCTGTGATCAGAAGCATGTGAGGTGGGGTCTGGCATCTAGGAAGGCAGGCAGGTGACATAGCAAGAAAGACAGGCGGGTGAGATAGCAAGGTAAGGGCACCAGCAGCTGAAGGACAGATGCCCACTGGCTGGGGTGATGATGTGAACTCGAGCTGAGCCAGTGACAAAGGACCCAAGATGTGTGGCCTGAGCAGAAGCAGAGAAGCCAGCATTAGGGATATCATGAAAGTATATTTCTAAAGAGCATTGATGCAAAGTTAACAATATTCAGCAAATAGAAATTTCAGAAACTTCTAAAGACATTAGCCACAAACGTTAACAAGTACATGTCTGATTCTTTTGGGGAAGGATATTGAAAATATCCTGCTGAGATCCATTCATTACTAGGATATCATGATTATATGTAAATATTAATAAGTAGTGTGAAAAGAATAGCTAATCTTATTAAAGAACTCATACAGCTTGAAATGGGGAAAGACTGAAAGAGATTAATATGGGGTTTTGAGTCTAGTTACAAAGGTCATGGACAGGATGCATATTGAATTCTTCTATTAATCCATAAATCACTAGAGACAAAAGCTATACCTTCCAAAATAATCACTCCAATAAGTCTAGTACCCACCTGGTGCCATACATAGTTATTGCAATGTTATTGACTATATTCCCTGTGCTGTACTTTACATCCCTGTGACTGTTTTATGACTACAAATGTATACTTCTCAATCCCTTCACCTTTTTTACCAAGTCTCTCAAACCCCCCTCCCCTCTGGCAACCCTTAATCTGTTCTCTATGAGTCTGTTTCAGTTTCGTTTGTTTGTTTTGTTGTTTAGATTCTTTGTGTATGTGAAATCATATGGTATTTGTCTTTTTCTGTCCGACTTGTTTCATTTAGCGTAAAATGCTTTAAGTCAGCAATTTTCAACCAGTGTGCCACAGGAATTTTTTAAAACATGCAATACCTGACCTTTTCATCAAGGGCACTGACCTCTTTTCCTTTAGATTGTTAAATTTTAAAAAATGACAACAGCCAGCACAATAATACCTGTCCAGTAGAAATTAATCAAAATTATATCTATTTTTATCAGATCAGCAAAAATATATTTTTAGGTGTGCTGCAGAATTTAGTAATTAGTTTATGTGTGTCATGAGATTAAAAAATTGAAAATTGTTGCTCTGTCTATGTTGTTGTAAGATTTTATTCTTTTTTATTGCTGACTAATATTTCGTTGTATGTATATACCACATTTTCTTTATCCAATTGTCTATTAACATAGGTTGCTTCCATATCTTGACTATTATAAAACAACGCTGCAATGAACATAGGGGTACATATATCTTTTGAATTAGCGTTTTTGTTTTCTTCAGATATATTCCCAGAAGTGGAATTTCTGGCTCATATGGTAATTCTATTTTATTTTTCTGAGGAACCTCCATACTATTTTCTATAGTGGCTGTACCAGGCTGCTTCCCCACCAAACAGTGCATGAGGATTTCCTTCTTTCCACATACTTGTTGTTCGTTGTTTTATTGATGATAGCCATTCTGACAGGTGTGAGGTGATATCTCACTGTGGTTTTAATTTGCATTTCCCAGATGATTAGTGATGTTGAGCATCTTTTCATGTGTCTATTGGCCATCTGTATGTCCTCTTTGGACAAATGTCTATGGCAGGTTTTCTGCCCATTGTTAAATTGGACTTTTTTTTTGGGGGGGGGTTGATATTAAGTTATGAGTTCTTTATGTATTTTAGATATTAACACCATTTTGGGTATATAATTGGTGAATATGTTCTCCTACTCAGTAGGTTGTTTATGTTTTGTTGATGATTTTCTTTGCTGTGCAGAAGATTTTTCATTTGATGTGGTCCCATTTTTTTTTTTTTTTTTTGCTTTTGTTTCCCTTGCCCAAGGAGATATATCCAAAAAGATACTGCTAAGAGCTGTGGGGGGGCTCCACCCACAGAGTCTCCCAGTCCACCATGGATGAGAATAAGTCTACCAAGATGTGATTTTCTTGGGGCAGAAAGATGGCCAGTCTCTCAAAGGAGAAGGGCCAAGAGCCTTTCCTCAATGGGCTTTTATTGGATTCAATTTGCTCAGGAATATAAGTAAAGCTCATCAATCATTGTCAGGCAGTAAGGATCAGACAATAGATAACATTCAAAGAACTATGGGGGCTTATTCTGAGTCAGGGTCTGTTAGCTAAAGGGCTATAAAACTTTGGGAAATTAACTCATTTCATGCTTGGACCTTTATCAGAAAATTGAGGGTATTCTTAGCAAAGCAAGTTTCGTAGGATTTTATGCATTCTTTCTTAGGCCTGATTGCCCTGGGGGAACCCGCCCTTTCCAGCACAGGGCTGTACCACCCTCTGTCATTGTTTCAGGCTTAAGTCAGGCAGGGGAAGTAAGGCAGCCAAGAGATTAGGAGACTTCTTGCAAACAGAATGAGGACTCAGGCTATGTCAAAGCTGAGGGGTGGGAGTCTATCACCCGCTTTTGCTATAGCTCCCCAAGCCCTTCTTTGAGGGCCACTTTGTGACCATGCCTGTCTTAGGTTGTCCCTCCCTTGAGGAATCTTACTTGTCATTGGCTAACTGGTCATGCACTGGGGGCCAGGCAGGGTGAAGATAACCTTTGTCTCCTTAGTGGCTTATGGTCCCAAGGTCTCTTACTCAACCTTATCTATGGGGGGGTTACAGCTTCTGAAACCAGGCAGGACAGTTCCCAACAAAGAGTGATGTCAGATTTAGGTGTAATGTTAATTCTATGTCCTTTCAAATTCTAGGAGCAGCATTTCTTGCTATCACCACTA
This sequence comes from Carollia perspicillata, assembly GCA_004027735.1. NCBI lineage: Eukaryota > Metazoa > Chordata > Mammalia > Chiroptera > Phyllostomidae > Carollia > Carollia perspicillata. The sequence goes on along the minus strand of PVKM010003715.1, from coordinate 49,738 downwards.
TCTATGCTGGCACTGGGTCAGGCTTTGTGGTGCCCAGTGCTTCTGCCAAAGCCGGAGTGGAAGCCCTTAACAAGTGAGTACACATATGTTACTCCTGCAGCAAATGATAAATACTGCCCTTTTGTAGCATGTGGGACTAAATTCCTGCTGTGGTTTCCATTTGGAGAAAAGCAAAACAGAGATTAATTTGGATCCACCACAAAACAGACATCCTATCGCCTGCTGTCCACGGCAGCACTGTTTAATGAACTTTCTCAGTACTTCTGTATTACCCAAGAGCCACATGTGAACTGGGGCTATTGTGACTAAAAAACGGAATTTTATTTAACTTTAAATACCTTAAAATTAAAATTACAAAGCCTTGTGTGTCTAGTGGCTACCATAAAAGACAGCACAGGCCTTCTTGTTCCCAATGTACCTCCCTGGCGCCCTCCCTGCCCCTGAAACATACCTTCACCCTTTTGTTGTGAGATTAACAGGGCTAACACAGACCAGTGACCATGTGCCAGGTTCTGTGGTCATTTCTTAGCAGCACAAGCGCTTTCTGAGTCTTTACCACCAACCTTGTCCACTGTCTTTGTTGAGATACAGGTTCTTGCTGGTGCTTATCTGGCTCACTGTGACTCTGTAATATGTTTCTCTGTGACCAGTCTCCTCCCTTTTTCTGTTTTATTTACATTTTACCACCAGAATCATCTTCTAAAAATATGTGTCTGCTTATGGTACTCCCTTGCTAAAACTTTACATCATTTTCCCATTACTCTTTGGAATTAAAGCCAAAAATCAATATGGCATTCTCAACAGACTTGTCCCTGGCTCTGTTTATTTGTTGATTTACTAGATAAATGCTTACGGTGTGCCAGGCACTGTGCTGGGCTCTGAGGATATGCTGGTGATGGGAGCAGAACCAGCCTCATCCTCATCTGAGGCCATGTTCTCACATCATAGTCATCCTGGGCTCTCATTTCCTTCACCTGCTCCACACCTACTTAAACATACCACACAGTGTCACACTTCTGTGCCTGGTTCTGCTCCTGTTGGAATTTTCTGTGATATTTTGCATTGTATCTCCCCCTCTGGGATGTTTTCTCTCATTTCCATGGAACAGAATTAATTGTTTTCTGTTCTGTTTATCCTGAAAACTTTTCCAATATAGTGAGAAGACTAACACTCTAAGAAATAAATGCCATCCAGTGTTGTTGATTCTGAGATGCAAGCCATGGACCAAGCCAGTGGGAGCACAGAGCAGGGCATCAGGGACAACTTTACACATGTCATTAGAGTGCTGGCTTCCCACAGCTATGTTTGGTTATTCACCTTGGCACACACATTGTGGCGGGATCTGAAACACAGCTGGGCTCAGTGCCACCTTCACACACTCATCACAGTGGGATCTGTAACACAGGTTCAGGGTCACCTTTGCATACGCATCACAGCAGGATCCAGAACACAGTGGGGCTCGGTGTCATTTTTTCACTCTCATTGTGGTGAGATCCAGGACACAGCAGGACTCAGCGAAATCTTTTCACACTCATTACAGAGGGATCTGGAACATAGCCAGGCTCAATGCCATCTTCACACACACAACATGATGGGATCCAGAACAGAGCCAGGCTCAGGGTCACCATTGCACACCCATTGCAGCAAGATCCATTATTGTGGGGTATGGAACACAGCTGGGCTCAGTGCTTTGTAGAGCTGCATGATTTCTCTTTTTTCCTATAGTCTCAATGTACTTTTTAACATTTAAATCTCATACACATTTGTTTCAGATAAAGAGAAGAATTAATTTAGTCAGAAATTGCATCTTTGTCTGAATAGAGATAAGTACCTTTTTTAAGGTCAGATGGTATTGGAAATAAGGGATTGGAACTTGACTACTTCAGCACTGTTTGTACAATATCAGCCTTGTTTTGTTTGGATCTTTCAATCTTGTTTTGGTTTCAATTTTGTGTCCTTTCAGGACCTTGATTCTGGGCAACTTTTTTTTGTATCACTGCATAGTGATTTTCCATAATGGATGCTCAGCCAACGTGTGCCTTTCTCTGCAGCCAGGTCCCTAGCAGCCCTCTTCTACTTGCACTACATAGTCATCTTGGACAGGGCTGGCAGGCCCCCAATCCTGCATGCTGTCTGGCCTTTGCCCTTTACTTCTACTGGCCCACTGCCCTGCTATCCTCTTCTCCAACCTACCTTCTGTTATCTCCCATCCTGTACTTCCCCCTGGCCTCACGCAAACTTCTGATCCTCTCACGTGTCTGCTTAAGTGTCACCTCCTCAAGGAAGCCCTCTGGTCACTCTGGTAGACTTAGGCACTTCTTCCTTAAAGCAGCCATGACACATGTTACTTACTTCTCAGGATAGTAACTGGTTCATCATACAGTCAAGAAAGAGGGACTGCACTCCTGACAGAATATCTATGGGTTGAACAACAGTAATGATGACATATGTTGAACATGTTATGCTTATTGGCATCCTGACATGCAGAGCGAGGAGACATGGTGGGTTCCATCATCTCACAATAATTCCTCAGATGCAGCTCATTGTCGAGAGCCAGCATTGGGTGGACTTACCTGGGCACCTTTGACCAGAAAGGATACCTGTCCTCTAGACAGTCTCCTTACTGCATTGTTTAGCATTTCACAGGATGCTACAGACTCTGCTCAGCTCAGGAAATCTGCTGACAGTGAAGGCACTACATCCCCAGCAGTTTGGAGTAGGTGTGGGGGGCTTGCCCAGCAAAGGCATGGTCATGGAATCTGTCAGAGCACCACGTAGAAAAGCAACTTTTATGTATGATTTGCTGAAACATGCACAGTTCACCCATTGCTCTAAGTGCTTCTGAGGATTAAGTCAGACAAGAAGGTTTGGCACACATAACCCTCCTTCTAGAACTGGCCACTGAAGGGCTGCTGTCAGGACATATGAATGGGTATGTTACAATTTCATAAAACATATCCCCTTGTATCTATTGCAAGGGGACATTGTCTTAAAGACAGTATTTTATTACACAATTTTCCTTTTATATGTTCTTGGAAGAAATGCTTTTAAAAAAAATCATTTTTCAGAAACAGCATGCTTTCCCTGAGAAATTGGCTTTTTTTTAATGGGCACCGTTCATCATGTAACTGAATGGACTCACCTTTCTTTGTAGCATCATGGAAAGAGCGACACAAATTTGTAACCCTCCTGTTGTTAATTATGTGGACTCTCACAATATGTTTAGGCACCAGCTCTATCCCTTGCTCCTTTATATTTCCTTATTGTTGGCCCTTTTTCTTTCTTACTTTCAAATGACCTTATCTCCCTCATTAGCATTATATATATATAATGCAAATATTATATATATTCTTGTAAGTTACCTTAAACCAGTTTTTGAAACTAGATTAAGTGTATACACATGAATATAGTCCTAAAATAAGTTAAGTAATGAAGTTAGACCTTTCTGTCCAGTAGGCTTTTCACACAGGTTGTTTTCAGGCTCCATGTTTGTTATTGGTGTTATATTTGCTTCAGGGCACTTAGCAAGATTTGATTAGATTCCTGTTTCCTTTGGAGTGCAGTCTAACAATGGTATTAAAACAAAGTTAATCATGTACTTGGTCAATATTTTACATCTTTGTAACCCATCCTTTACTTACTCGAAGCACTTGTGAAGTTGGAAATGTAATCCAATGTACTGTCATGATTACACTGAACCTGGAAATACAGGACTGACTTCAGAATATGAAGGGCCATGCTTCTCTCATGGTTTTATGCCCATTGTTGATACCTGTTCAAGGGATGAGTGTTGACATTGTACTTGGTTCTAAAATCTGAATAGCAGAGTGATTATGGATATAACAGTGTCAGTGACAGTGCAACAGTGACTAAGGGCATGGACTCTGAAGCAAGGCCATTGAAATGACTCACTGGTCATAGTGATTTATGATTGAACCTTTGTGCCTTAGCTTTCTTGTCTGTAACATGGAGATAATAATAGTATTTGTTAGCTGGGGTCATAGTCTCTGGCGTGGTTACTATTATTTTTAACATTAGTCTAAATGTTGTATAAAAATTTTTTAGGTCTTTGGCTGCTGAATGGGGTAAATACGGAATGCGATTCAATGTGATTCAACCAGGGCCCATAAAAACCAAAGTAAGTCAGATTTTTGCTTGTTATCACCTTTCGAGTGGTTAAGGAATGAAATGTGAGTGGATATATTCAGATTATGAATCAAGGACTTTCAGGAAGCCTGAGTTTGGAGTGTTGGAAGTAAGAAGGATTTTGTATCATCCAGTCTGAGAAATAGGAGGGGTAGATGTTCAGCTTTGTGACTCTCCATCCCCTCAGTGTCAGTGTCTTCATCTGCTGGGATCTTTTATGCCATTATTTGGCATTTTGTCTGATTTGCTTCAGTGATCTGTTTTTGTCTTATAGTTCTTACTTTTTACCATGTTTTAAAGATTCTGACTATGACATGCTTTTAAAAAGATAATGGAAATGCATATTATAGTTTAAGAGGTGCTATAGAAATTTATCCTAGAGGACTAGTCTCACTCTAGGTAGCATTTCTTTGATCCTTGTCTTTGCCTGTTCACTTTTAATACTGTGCAAGTCATGTGGCTCCCATCTGATCAAGCCTTTCTGACAGCATGCACTTCTCCTGTAGCAGTAATCCTGCAGACGGTCATGCAGCTCTAGAGCCTCACAACCACCATTACAGATAGTGCTCTACTCCCTTACCTTACCCCCAAATGACATCACTCTCACACTTTTTGTTTTTATGTAAAGCAGGAATTTATAATTCCAGTCCAGATGTAGTTTGAAGGCTGAAGTGAAGTTTGGTAACTTGTTCCAGGTATAGAAACACATTGGAAGATAAGGAGCATTTGGGTTGTAGGTAGTTCTGGGTTATTAAATATTAAAATAGAAATGGCTGTATTAGTTCATTTAGCTGTTTGAAGGATGGAAAGAGTGAAATGTCACTGAATAGCTTGTTTGGCGCTGTGGTAATAAAGAGTCTAACAAAGGTAATGGAAAATAACTCAAAAGCTTATGTCTAAACACATGATCAGGGTGGCACTGTGCTAAGTAAGCACTCTCTGAAAAGAAACTTCATCATATGATCTCAATCCAAGAAGGATCCCCTGCATTTTAGTATTTATTTAATATCTATTGAGTGCCTACTGTGTGCAAAGGTGCTGAGAAACATAGAAAAACATTTGGGACAATGTTTGTAGTAGAGGTATGAATAACAACCAGATAGTTTAAAAGGGATTAAAGGAAGCCAAAGTATAGAAAATTCTAGAGTGACAGTGGAACTCAGGGACAGCTGGATCAGGGGTCATTTGTGTCACGGAGGGCAGCTGTCACCTCCAGGCTCTAGTGCAGCAAAGTCCAGGCCTTTTGTTCTTCATGGCACATCCATACCCCATCTTGGTCTGCTCCTCACCATCACAGGAAGCAGAAATTGTTTTCTTCCTTTCCTATTACTTGAGGAGAAAGGAAAAGAAAATAAATTTCCCTTTAAATATTTCCTACTTGAGTCATTTTCTGTGTTTGCTAAGTCACACAGGAGTGGCCCCCTAACCCCCACACACTAAGCTTTTGCATATCAGAGTACTGTCATAACTTTTCCTCATCTGATGCTTACAGCAATTGTGTGAGGTAGCTGATATACATATCCTGATTTTACAGATGAAGAAACTAAGGTTAAAAAGGTTACACTTTCTAGTGATTATTTTTAGGTCAATATTGTATAAGATTACCTGTTTTGAATTAAAGTTATATGGAAGAATTTGGCAAAATTCTCTGCTGCTTACAAAGCCTAAAGTATGAGCAGGCTGCCATAGTAACATTCCATTTTATGCAAATTCTTTCTTAAATAAAAAAAGGGTTACATTAAAAAATGCAATCTAACTATTTCCTTAATTTTTAAGGGTGCTTTTAGCCGCCTGGACCCCACTGGAGCATTTGAGAAAGAAATGGTCGACAGAATCCCCTGTGGTCGGCTGGGGACTGTGGAAGAATTTGCCAATCTTGCTGCTTTTCTGTGTAGCGATTATGCTTCTTGGATTAATGGGGCTGTAAACATTGTTTTCTTTTCACTTTGGGGAAGTGGATGTGGGGGAAGGGGAGGTATATTGTGGAACTGATCTTGACGATGTTGAATTCAAAATGATTTAAAATACTTATTTAGCTTTCAATAACAATATTAATATACATTGTTTAGCCTGTGGAATTGATTCATTGATAAATTAATTTTATTAAATGAAAGTGACTTTGGTAGCTGTGTCTTGAAGATAATCTTTAAGGTTGGGTATAATTTGAAATTGTAGAGATGGTGGAAAGAATATTCTGAAGAAAATAAATCAACTTAGGTTTAATCATCAGTTTTGCCTTTAAAACCTGGGATGTGATTGAAAGTGCCGAGGATGGGAAAGTGACTAATGATTCAGAAACTTTAAAAAGGAGTTAGTTTCAGTTTTTATTTTTTTATTTTCAGATTATTAGATTTGATGGTGGAGAGGAAGTATTTATTTCAGGGGAATTCAATAGCCTGAAGAAGGTAATCCATTTTGTGCATATAATATAATATTAGAAGCCAGAATACTAAGCTTTAAAAACATGCAAGAACTACATTAAGCTGACCTTTCTTTTTGTTTCAGGTCACCGAGGAACAGTGGGACACCATAGAAGGACTAATCAGGAAGACGAAAGGCTCCTAAGATTCTCTGGCCTTCATTTTAGTTGCCATGGAAATGATAGAAACTGCCTATAATCTTTGAATATTTTCAAGTCTAATAAATAATTAACTGACATTCATTGAGTGTGTGCTGTGTGCCAGGCCAGTGGTAGGTAGACACCGTATATTCAAATATATATGAGATGAGATCTCATCCCTTTAAAATTATTTTTAAAATAAAAAAAGAGAAGAAAGTGAAGGCTTAGATAGAGGTAAAAAGTAACTGTAAGTACAAGGAAAGGGACCTGAGAAAGTGAGGAGACTCTTAGTGGTGAAAGTAGCATTTGAGCTACATATTAAATCATGCCCATGGTGATGAGGCCCAAAAAAAAGAAAGTCAATGTTCTGGGGTGGATTTAATGGACTCTGCCTTTCCTATATTGTTTCTTTTCACTGGACTTGTGAGTTATTCTCTTTGAATAGCTCGGTATTAATTCAAACAAATCTTACCAAGACCTAATTTGTAGCCAGGAATTCTACTTGGTACCAAGAAAAAAATATGACTGATCTACAGCCTTTGCCCTCTAGAAATTCACTATCAGGATAGACAGATCTGTAAATAATTATTTATGATGCATTGTGGTAAATTACCACCAGTAGTAATGTGTACAGGAGGAAGTAACTCATTCTGTTTCCAGAGTTCAGAGAAGGTGACACCAAGGAGGTCGAATTTCACCTCAGATTCAAAAGAAAAATTGATACTCTTTGTAGAGAAGATGCACAAAGTTTATAAAATATTTTTGTGTATCATTTCATTTGAGTTCATATTTGGCTTGACTAATTTGTCATCCTGGGAATCAAATAATAAGAAAGCCACAGTCTCAAGTCTATGTAGCTATAATTTTGACCTTATATATTTTTAAAAATCTGTTTTAATTTCACAGAAATCACTCATTGCATTATTGGCAGACTGACTGCCCCCACTGCCCAGCCTCCCAGGAGAGGGGAATAGCTTGTACCCTGCCACCTCTGAACAGATCTATCAGGGAGACTAGTTCCTTTGTTTGAATGTATATGCTCTAAGCTAACATGGAAACCCTTACTGCACTAGCAGTTAGGTGTGTACCCAGATGGGAGTGTTCTAGGTTTGGAAGAAGTAGCCTTGACATCCCACAGTATCCTCTTTGACCTAGCCTTTTAGCATATCACCTTTTTCCTCACACTTGCAATGCAAGTGCCCAATCTCCACCCCTTTAACACTAGCTTTCATTTCTAGCTTTCAACTGTATACACCTTTCCTCTTCTTTAAATTATAGATACCTCTGTGGTGTAGGAAAAATAAAGTGCCAGTAGTTATATAAAAGACCATGTATAAAATGCCTCACTTTTTTTTATTATAAATTCAGTACTATAATGTCTGCTTCATGGGACTCTTTATGAGGATTAAGTGAGATGCAAGAAGTAAAAACACCACAGAAAATGTAAAACATACATGCAAAAGGTGGGTCCTCCTGTCTTCCTATGACACAGTTATCACAGATAATGTAAGAATACAATAGAATAGGAAAGATAAAAAAACTAACTTTCTAAAAAAACTTCTTTTAATACTTTGGTATATTTGTTTTCAGCTTTTGTCTTTTAACTTAATTTGTATTTATATAGAAGTAATCTATATAAGTTACACAAGAGTACTCCTATAGGGCCTCCTTTTAAGTTCTCTTCTCATAGTAACCATCTTCAGCTCTTTTAACTGTTTTGTTTTCCCCTGGAATATGCACTCTTCCCTGCCATTAATTCTATAGATATAACTATGTCCCTATTTTGGTTACTATTATGTTCATATTTTTTGACTTTATAAATATTGTTTTTCCCCAATATTTTTGTAACCTCTCTCTTTTTTTGAACAGTTGAGATTGCATGATAAATCAGATCCTGTTTTTTCATAAGTATGGTTTTTCATATTTCATTGTTTATATTTATCATATTTTAATTCTTTATTTTTAGAATTAGGTTATTTTTATTTTTCAGTGTAATATATAAAATCCTTGGCCATAAAACATTTTTAGAACTTGAAATTATTCTCTCATAATGTATTCCTAGAAGTAATATTATTGATCAAAGGTTATGAAGCTTTTAAAGACTCTCAACATACATTTCCAAATTGTTATTCTTAAGATTTATATGTATTTAAAACACCCTGAGCTTATGTGATAATGCCAATTTCAACAAATACCAACCAATATGTAATATTTTCACTTCAAACTATTTACCAACTTATGAGTACAAAATGATAGTTCCTTCCAACATGTTTACTTATTAGTTATTCAATACTTTTCTACTCTTTTAACCTATTGGGGTTTTAATGTGGTAGTGTAAATTTTGATTTGTCTGAGTTTGTGTATAATTTTTTCTTGTATTAATCATCTCTTAGCATTTGTTTCATTACTTGTTATTACAAATGATGAATAACTTAGCAAAGCTTGCAAGCATGGAGAAAGGACAGAAAAGAGATCATCGGATATCAATTGACTGAAAATTGTCCCTGAAAAAGAAATTTCTTCAGAAGTCTGAAAGAGAAACATTTTGCATAGTCACTGTATTTTGTGACATACCACCTTTGGGATGTAACCATATCAGTGTTCACCTTAAGAATCATAACTTTGTCACTCCAGTTAGTTAGTACCTTTGCTCAGAGTCCTGCTTCTACTGCACTGATGGAAGAGTTAATTCTTAGAAAATTACAGTAAGGATTGTTGTAACAATATCACTCATCTGACAATTAATGTATGAAAACATCTCCAGGAAATGTTTCAGGTGTGGAGTAACAGGTATTTCACTATAGTTCTTGTTGAAAACTAAGTCAGTGGGAATTTAAGTGATTTTGAATAATAGAATTCTAGAGCTGGGAAGGCCTAGAAGACACTATGATCAACCCCTTGGTTGTATAATTGAGTGAACTGAGGTCACCACAGGCATGACTGCCCAAAGTCACAGTCAAGCTCACATCTCCTGCCCATTTGGACCAATTTCTTGGGATCCTGATTTAAATCAACAAACAGTAAGTAACAGGATCTTCATGAGATGCAGTTCTATTACAAACGTCTTTCCAGGGGAAAAACCTATTTTTTTTTTTTCGGACCAATGTTATTTTATTCCCTGAATGTAAAAATGATTATACTTTCATAGATTCATTCTCAACCTCAGTCCCTTAATTTGTTTTAAGATCTTACATTTCTACACTGTGAGGTAAATAATTGTTGGGTTAAAGACAGAACATGTGGAATATATGGTTTCGAGGAAGGTCCTGACAGCTCTGCCCCTGGCACAATGTCTCCTCCATGCAGGTCCCATACCATGAATGGTTTAACTTTTTACTTGATGTGAGAAAACAAAAGGACATAAATCATTAATTATTACAAGATGAATATATGTGATTATCTGCTGCCCAGGGAAGAAATGCCACCAGGAGTAAAAGCCTCGCTGTGTCCCAACAAGAACCTTATGTCCCTGAAACAAAGCAGTGTTGTTTCTGACAGCGGGGCTGGCTGCTTTCAACAAGATGTCAGTGGAATTGCAATGTATTCTCCATTTCTACCTTTTCTCTGTGTAGCAGTTCATTTTGCATCCTCTTTGTTACAACCTCCCAGTGTGATATAGTTACCTTGCTCATTGGGCTGATGACCTGTAGGGACGTTGGTGTGAGGGACGTGTTTTTAGATTAAGGAGATTCTGCTGCCTGGTCCAGTGTCTCCTCCATCTAATGTCCCCTGGAGCAGGCTGTGTCATTGTGCCCTGACTGCACCATCCTCAGTGTCCAAATCCCAATCTTGGCCTTTGTGATGGGTGCAGGATCAGTTTCTCCTGGTCTCTGATAACCTCAGTGACTCCCATTGTTTGTAAACACCTGGACATCCTTTTATTTTGGGGAGCCAGCTTTCTTAACCACTTCTCCTTTGGGTCACATTTTGGTAATTTATTTGTGGAGTGATGTGCACATGCTTTGGACACGAGCTTTTGTCAGCTATATGTGTTCTAGGTTGTAGGAGATCAAAAGGAGAGAGTGACCCTCAGTGAACTGGAGCTGCACTGGCAATGGGCACCCTGCAGGCTCCCAGCTGTGGAATGTGGGTTTTGCCCAGGCTTCCATAGCCAGAGTGGTTTTCAAGGTCACAGCCTTGGGAGCTGACGGTGTGAAAGTAAAAGAACTGCATAGCAGATGCAATATGGCCTCTGCACAGATGCTCTCGTCATGGCTCTGGTTCCCTGGTTGGACCCAAATCTGCCTTCCCCATGTTGGACACAGGCAGACTCACCCCACACAGCACCTTCTCCTCACATGGTCACATCTCAGCTCATACTGCCTCTGTAGACAGTGCTCCAGGTGTGAACCTGTCTGGTGTCTCCACCCGCCTCTGTCACTGTCGGTGAGTGGCTGTCCGTGAGGTCACTGCCAGCTCTGTCCAGGAGTTATAGTCACTGCAGTCAGCCCAACACCTTGGCCCAGGAATGATGGTCACTGGTCACTGCATTGGCTCAGAGTGACAGTCACTGCAGTCACTGTGCTGGCTCAGCCTGGGAGTGATGGTCATGGTGGTCACTGTTCTGGTTCAGCTGTGCAGTAATGATCACTGCAGTCACCTTGCAGACTTAGTTCAGGAGTGACAGTCACCTCGGCCAGAGACAACTGGTGACAGGGGCCTTGGGCACAGACACCCCACCTGTGTCCTCTCTGCTATGACATAGCCTCCTGGTGACAGTTTTGGGCTCTGGTGATGAGATGGAGTAAGCTGTGTGTCCCTCCTGTTCCTGTAAAAACCCTTCATGAAGAAACATTTAAAGCTGGATAAAAATCTCCAAATATTTGGACATTTGATGTTTCTGTGTATGACCCTCCCTGTTGGAGGCTCCTATCCCCTTCCACGAAGCATTGGCAGCTCACAGTTGCAGGTGTTTCCATAGTGGATGAGTGCCACTGACATTTTCAACATAAATACAAGAGATTAGCTTCACTTTTTTCCTTATTTATTGTTAGTGCTCACTCACCAGCAGTGAAGCTCCTACCACCCACGTGGTTTCATAAATTCCATTTTTGGATAGATGTCCTCTCTGTTCACTCAGGAAAAAGAGGCACATCACTTTTTTACTGTTACTTCTATGAATTAAGAAGGTTGGCACTGAATTCTTGGATTGAGTCATGAAGCTGACTCAGAACAACGGACTGCGGACTCCTGGATGTGATGACTTTCACAGCAGGAGAGTCACAACCTCCACTGGGACTCACCTGGAGCAGGACCTTCCAGCAACAGACACACAGACTGTGAGTTGGGAGTCAAAGCATGTATTAAATTTCCCTTTATAAACAAGATGAATGGCTACACTAGCATTTCTCTTCCCATGTTAATTTTTAACTTATCTGAAACTATTTGAAGATAGAGATACAATTATTTTGAATGCTCAAGTCAAAATGAAATAGAGAATTCACAAAATACACAGTTATTGATGTAACATGCATCAATCAGGGTGCTATGGATTTTACATTAAGATTCAGTGATGTAGTAAAAAGTAGAGTCATTAGAACTAGAAAGTAATTTTGGAGGCAGCAGATATGCTTGGTGGGAATGAACACTTCTGCATGGAAAGGAAATCCAGGAAGGACACAAACTAGACACCAGAATGCTGAGCGCATATATTTTAATCAGAGATGATGCAGAATATGACATAAAACCACATTGTACTAGAATAATTATTATCTGCAACACATGAAAACAGTTTTGAAATGGGTTGAGGCCACACTCTTTTGACAGTGGGCTTATTGGAAATGCAGACACAGAATCAGACACATTTATGCATCATCTAGCACTGTCCTGTCACCTTGTGCCAGTGGATGGGTGTGGGTGCAAGCAGGAGTTGTGTTGTTGATGAACTAAATCTTGTTGTCACAGAGCCACAATTAACTAACTACAGATAGATATTAAGGTATTTTAGATGCAAAAGCACTTCCTCCTAATAATTGGAAATACAGCTTAGAACTGTTTTGTGGCATAGACCTATGATTGTCTGAAATAAGAATGCTTCAGTGAAAAATTTGCATGAACACATCAGACTAGAATTTTAGAGGATAGTCCTGGAGGAATTTTTAGGGAAATCTTCTCTGGGTCTATGTATGAAAGCAAGAATATGTCAGATTAATTTTAAATGGTTGTATTGACTGGCCTATGCATAGACAATTTCCTTTTCAGTGTGGTTACAAAATCTGTACATTTCAAACAGTATAGAAACAAGCAGAAAAGATTGTGCCCCACACCCTGATAACTTATCTATATGCAGTTAAATTTACATATATAAAAGGAAATACAGACTACTCCCTTATAGTGCACAGTTATTTTTAGACACAGTGTAACACTAGTGAGTGGCTTTGGTCACAACCCTAGTTGTCCTCAGCACAGAGAATGAGGGCGAGGTCAGTCCGGTACAGCTTCCCTCCATCCGACAAGGCCATGATGCTCTTCTTATAGGTGGGGATATTGTTACTGTCCAGATCCTGCACAGAACACAGAGGGCATGTGGTCCAGTTACATGTGGAAGTGAGGTAACTATGGCCCAGTGAAAAAATGTGACCTGGAAACTCTTCCTTACATTGATCTTTTGAGAGGAACTGGATTACATTCTTACACAAATGTGGGTAATCACAGGGTTTTAAGATCTTTTGATCACAGTTACCAAATCAGGATAAGAATTGAAATCTACTGCTCCTCTGTAGATGTTAAGAGTTCCAAAATTGGTGTGTGATTGTGTCTGGATGATTCTGTAAAGTCTACCTAGGAAGTAAGTGGATGGTAACTGATTACCTGTTTGTTCTTCTCACACAGATCTCTCAATAAAGCATCCAGTTCGTTTTCATCTATATATCCGTTGCCATCCTGAGGAAGGAGAAATAGAGCAGTTTCCCCAACACCATCACAATGAAAGGCAATGCAAACAACTGAAATGCTCAGAAAACCCCTCCTCCATCCTGGGCAGTGTTGTAACCCTATGTCAGACCTGCTCTGAGGTTCTGGAATAGATCTGAAGTGCCTCACATTCAACACATTACATTTGTAACATACTTTGAACATTTCAAAGAACTTCATATTTACTGTTTCACTTAATGTTCACATCACCTCCTGTTGAAGTAAGTGGTCACCATGTGTTCATATGAGTGGCCTGGGGAAGCCATGTGACTTGCCTCATGTCACAGTGGTTTGGTCCAGAGTACAGACTTTAGAGCAAATAACAGAGATTAACTAGTAGCCTTGCAAACAGCCTTTACACACACACGTGCAAACACATGCATACACATAGTGGTGCCTTCCACTAGGTGAGAGGAATCCACTGGATTTTTTCATCCAGATTAATCCTCATCCCACCTGCAAAGTGAGTGTTATAGTCTCTTGTTTACAAGAGAGGAAACTGAGGCTTAGAGGAGTTTGGTATCTAACTCAAAGCCTCATAGCAGGTAAATCATAGCATGGGATTAGCATCAAGATTTGCCTAATTTGGGACATACCACAATACATTTCTTATGAAAAGAATGAATCATCTGGGGGATTGTAACAGATCATGTTGTTTAATATGAACCTTGAATTTGAGGCTTTTTCCCTCAGTCAGCATTTTCCAAATTCTAAAGAACTATAGATAATAACAAACTTTTACCTGATCATATAACTCAAACGCTTTATTGAACTCCTTCCCACACATTTTGACTCCCTGGAAGATGGAGAAGAAAGCAAAGGTTAAAATGCTGCTAGTAGGTTTTATTGTGTTTTTCTCAGCGACTCTCCCACGTTCTAACTGTTCAAGAAAAATACTATTTATGGTAGAAAAAAATGAGAAATACCTGAAATTTAAGAAGAAAATTCTCCTGCACTGGTAGTAATCTTTTGAGAGAAAAACATAACATTAATAGATTAGAGTTTTAGACAATGACAGTTATGATGATAATATTTGCTCAGTTCCTAAACTCACCTGGCCATCTCAGTTAATTCCAGTTTCCCATCATTATTTGTATCAAATAATTTCAGCTGAAAGACAGAGTGTCATTATTATAGCTATTGAAAAACAGTTTATTGCATGAAGGAGAAGAAAATACAAAATAAAACAGTTTGAGTTACCAATTACTTATATAGATAGCAGAGTTGTAGAAAACAGCATTTACTACACTTTCAGTGCAAATTTTCAATTCTATAACTTGTGAAATTGCCAACATTTCTCAGGACAATTTAGAATAGTCAAAATGAGTAGTGATCTTAACTAGGCCTCTAGAATACTGTCATTTATTTTTCTTGCAAATATGTGCATATACAGGCATGAGAAAAAGTAGGTTTACTGTTGTAATAAATAAAAAACCAAATAACTAATACAAGAATAAATGATAACACAACAGTAAATTCTGTGTTTTGCATACTCACACTGTAAACCTGCTTTTTCCCACTCCTGTATGTATCAAGATGTGGGGGAGATGCTGTCTAACAATGTACAGCACATCCTGACTCCAAACAATGGTATGAAAATAAATACTTGTTTTTCTCTTTTAGAGCATAATAGGGTACACACAGAAGCAAAAGGCACATACTATGAACAAATTCTTGGAGAATAGAAGTTTTGAGTAATGTGTAATTGTCTTAGTTTCCCTTGGATGTTGGACAAGGGAAACTAAAGCCCCCAACCTGCCCACAGGTATACACCAGACACACCTGATGTAAACACCCACACACCCTCACTGGGAGACAGGTAGAAATACTCCTATGCTACATAAGAGTAGAAGAATTATGTATGAAATGTATCAAATATGTATATTAAATATGCGAGAAAGTGCATTATTTTTGTTCATAAAAGAATGGGATCATGGTCAGAATGGGGCCTCTTTAGGCATGCTGTGGTGGGAGGCAGATTTGTTCATGGTCTTATGCTGACACATTTTATAAATCATTGATCATCAGTTTTAACATTGTTACACTAATATCAGTACTAAGACACTGGACACCAGATCACACATTTAGTGTCCATGGGGAAATATTTCCTCACATATATATTTAAATTTTAATTAGTTCTTGATTAATTTGCTTCCCAGATTTGAACTGGTTTATGAAATTTAATCAGATATGCCAGGCCAATCCAACAGGGGAAAACTCCCATCTGAGTGGTTTTAAAAAGGTTGCTTCAAATTTCTACCTGGAAAGGAATCATTGCTTTAAATAGATATCCCTTAAGATTGGTGCAATACAGAAAATTGGTAAATGTAGGTTATTGTCCTTTTCCCAAAATTATTACTTAGCTCTGTCCTCTGTGACACAGTTGTATGCTGATGCTTCGATGAGGACAATTTCTTACCACTTTATAATAAATATCACTGTATAATGAATAAGGCAACAGTTAGGTTGTAGAGGTTTTTTTCCCCCACATGAAATAGGCTGACAGGCTGAGAGTGAACCTCAGTTAAGTCAAATACAATCAAATCTTTTATAAGATTACTTCTCAGGGTGACTAACCAATGTAATATAACACAGTTTTTATATAAGCACTTGTGTTTTCTGGCTCACTTATTTAAATCCACGAGGTAAGAATTCACTGTAACTTTATAGTCCTTAAAGCATGGACATATAAACATGTACTGATCTGAATAATGAAACTTTGAATTTCAAAAAGTAAACAAAATAATGTTGCCAAAATACGAGCTTAATCAGTTTAGGAAAAATCCTCTTAGTCCTAATGCTATGGTGAGTCAAAATTAGCAAACTTTACCCATTTGAAATTAATTAGCAAACTTTACCCACTTGAAACTAATTAACTTCAAGAGCATGGGATGATTTTACCTGAGACTTCAAAAATGTATTTGATGTTCATTCCTAAAACATTAAGTGCCTGTGTGTAGACCAGTTTTCTTGGCTCTATTTTCAACATTCTACAATAGATCGCACTTATACTGTTCACCATAATATCAGAATAAAACTACATTTGGATTTCCTCACCCAAAGCACCAAGATAATATTCCAAAATAACAAAAATCAAAAGTAAGGGGTAGAAATATCTGTTTTTACTCTCAATGAGAAAGGTAGCTATAAGTTCTCTGTAAACTCTAACAAAATCTCTGATTTCCCATGTAATGATAAAATTGGTTTAGAACTTCTATAATAAATGAGTTTTTAGTGATATAATTTATATATCTATAATGTAACACATATGTGTAAGTTACAGAATTGAGTGACATAATTACACTGGCTTTTAAGAAAAAAAAGGTGATTTTTTGATAGATAAAATTACCAACTCTACAGAAAGGGAAGCACTCTTCTGTTGAGTCTGTAGCACTGAACCTTAAGGAACCTGTAAGGGAGCCGTGGCATCCTTACATATTTAGCTTTTCAAGTGAAATTAGACCTATGCGATGTGGTGCCCACATGATGGGTTATTTATTTCGTTCTCTGCAGCCTGGGAATAAACAAGGCTCTTGGCCACAGTCTTTTCAAGATCAGTCTTACCATTAGGTCTGTATACTCAGCCAGTTTTGTATCATCAACAGTCTTGTTCGCTTTTTCCAGCAGGTCCTTCAGGAAGTTCTGTTAAAACAGAGAACACTCAGGTAAATTTAATCAATAACAAACAGTGGGCCTCTGTTTCACATGCTATGAAGCATAACATCTGCAGAGTACAAAGAAAGTCTCTTTTTACGGGTGGAACTATGTGAAGAGGTTAGAAAGGAGATGAGATCATGTGGTGCTCCTGGCATTCCAGCAGAGATGCTGCCCTTGACAGGTACGGTGTCTGCCTTTCCCTGAGCTGCTTTGTCCTAGTCTGTGTGACACTCTGCTTTTATGGTTTCAATTAATGGAGTGTCTGAATTGTACACTGCGTAGGAATCTGAGTAAGTAATTGTGAACCCAGCCACCTCCATGGATGCATTTCTAGATATCAATACCCTCACCAATACTTGAATGACTGTGCAGGAACATGAGGCCCATAAATGTACTTCATACCTTGTGTGAGTGACTATCAGTGAACCCCAATTTCAAGTATATCATTTACAGCCAGCATGAAGCTCTTTTCTCTAGAGGATAGTCATTAGCTTCAGGATGCAGTCACAGCACCAGGACTTTCTAACACATTCGGGCACCAGAGATGTCCTCTCATCTCTGGAGGATATGTGATCATATTAATGTCGAGAGGATGAAAAAGATGACTGTTAATTTGACAGCTGGAGGTTAGGAGTGAATGTAATTTTTTAAAACAGATGTAAACGCTTTACAAAAGCTTGCCATAGAAGTGACAGTGTAACAACAAAAGCAAACACCAGTCTTTCATTTTTGTCTAGTGCTGTTCATTCTTGCCTCCTTCTCAGAAAATGATTAATGCTGTTGTGGAATATAAGCATATCTGTGCATGGATGTTATGGAAGGATAGGATATCTTAGGTTCTGCCGAGGTTTTTGTCCCTCCCAAATGTACCGGTTCTTCAGGGCTGATGTAACTTCATTCTTTTTGCAAGAGGAGACACTTGGGGGTGGGGGTTGATAAATTCATTTTCACTTCAAACATTCTACTTCAAATCTAAAGTGAAGCACGGAAAACTTTAAACTATCTGTTAACAGTGAATTTTATGAGAGGCCTTTGTCAGAGATTAATTGGGTTAAAAATCCTCACCAGAGACAAAAATGGTGGTCACAAAAATAGCCTGGGAGAAACCTCGGGACTGAAGTTCAAAGTTGTGTCTGAGAGCAGGCGATGTTTTACTCTATTATAGATCTTAAAATTAGCTTTCTTGAAAGATCCATTAAAAAAGAATGCCAACTTATCTTCAAAATCCCCAGAGAGGAGGGCTTCTATTTAGAATCTCTTTCTGAGAACAAAATTTAGAACAAAGGAGACTTTTAGAATATTTTGAGGTCAGGTGTTGGAAATGAGCTAAACTGTTCATTATAAACTTGAAGTAATTTTCAAAAGATTTTTTTTTGGTTCAGTGGGATAAAAACACAATAGCTTAGCTATCACCTTGTGGGCTTCCATTGCTGAACTGCAAGTTATCAAAGACCTTGTTTTTGGTGATTTCATGTTAAAATGTTTACATTTTCAAGAAGCGAAGGTGAATATGTCTTAGCAATTTAAAATGGTCCAAGTTCCAGGTGTCACTTGAACCATGTCTATCATGACCAAGAATGTACATTTATATTTGTATTTCCCCATGGCTGAAGAGGAGGCAGCTTTCAGGAGGAGATGTGGCCCCCAGTGTTGGTAAAAATATTGTGATATCATTTCATATTCTGTCTAGGTCCACATGTGGTTCTTCTCCCAGGCAGCTGTATAATCTTGAAAATTATCCAATATCCCTGAATTTCAGTTTCCTTGTTTGTATATTGGGAATGATGACTCCTGCTTGGCAAATTTTCTGTAAGGATTAAATGTTAAAATACAGTTCAAGCACCTCATACTGTTCCTGCCACACAGTAGGTGCTCAGTAAATATAAATCCCTTTGATCACCATATGTGAATATAGTGAAAATAGGGTCTCCTGGCCTGAGAAGTCTTGTGATTAGTATAAGGAAATAAAAAAATAGATGCTTCCATATTTCTGAAAGGCTAGTAAATTATTGAATTCATGAGTAATAGAATTTATTTTACCTTGAATTTCACAAAATATTTTGTGTGCAACATGTTGAGCTTTAAAATAAATCTGAGAAGAAGGTACTGTTACCTCCATAGTACAGATGTAAAAATCAGACAGAATGATACAAAGATTTGTCCAGGGGACAACGATTTCAGATCTTCTGGCCTTTCTGTTATATACCCCTGCTCCTCCCCAGCTCCTCTATAGTCTGTGGGTATGAACAGATATGTTCATTTTCAAAGTAGCATTTGTTCAACAGTCTGATCAATTACATATGTTATAATATAAGGACTTTATTGTCAAGAAGTGGCTGGGTCTATGGATGTCCAGGCTGTGAAGCCAATGAAGCTGGGTCTATGCACTGGCCCTGCTTCTGATTTCTGGCAGCCATTCGGAGATCATTCCATATCTTACCTTTTTCTCATGGGGGTAAACTGATCTCACAGAGCTTACTTGGACATTAGACACAGTAATATGTAACGTACCTGGCAGATAGTAGGTGTCCAATAATTGTTAATTTTTATTTCTCTTGAAAGAGAAATCTATTTATATAGTTGTTTAATTTATAAAATAACTATCAAGTTTCAATGAAAAAGAGTGGCATATTCTGCTTAGTATTTGTTAAATCTATTTTATATAACAATTTGTGTTATTTAAATTGCCAATTTCTTGCATTGCTAAACAGAATTTGAAGAAGTACTTGAATATTCTTTTTTGATCTGGTCATTCATTAACAATGTGGAAACAATGTGTAAAATGTGCCATTGCTCAACGCCAGTTTCCTTTGTTGGAAGTTTATAGAAACCTGCAAAGTTCATAATTGCATTTGCAAGGGAAGAATTTGCTTACCTTCAGCTCCTCTGTTTCTATGAAGCCACTGTGGTCAGTGTCATACTTTCTCCATGTCTGTAAGTAATTGTGGACAAGGAAAACCAAGATGTTACAACAAAGCCCACACTCGGCCTAATATGAGCAGCATTCTGAGCCTTGGCCCAGTGACAGCTGTCTCTTACCTTCATGAACTCCTCACAGGACTTCAGCTGCTGGCATCTGAACAAAAGCAGGAAGTTCTCTTCTGTGGGTAACACATGAGCCAACTGCAAAAGATTTAGAAAGTGTTTGAGGACCCGAAAACAAATTTGTGGAATTTGCTGTTGCTCGGTTTTTCTTGAACATGTGCTTTGGGGGCAGTTTCATTGCCTAGAAAACCAGGAGAGGAAACACTTTAGACTCGATTTTCCCTTCCTGATACTTTGTTCCTAGACAGCCATGGTTTTCCCAGCCTGGCTGCCCTGTTGGACTGTTCCCTGGTGAAGGCAGTGGCTGCAGCTGGCCACTCCACTTTTCTGACATCATACAGCCCTGCCAGTGGCTTGTACCTTCCCTCTATTCTGTGTCACAGGCTCCTTTCAGGCACAAAGAACCGGACATAAGGACCATGCACTTCATGTGGCAGGAAAGGAACAGTAGTATGAATGTAGGGGAAAGGGTCCTAGGGAGAAGCATATCCTTAAGTCCAAGGAGGAAGATGAGCCCATGACAACTATAAGGCTCAGGAAAGAGGTAAAGAAGGCAACTCCGATCAACAGTGGGGACTGAGGAGTGATAGGGTATGTTGCTTGAATTCAGGACTTGGGCTTAACTTATACTCCTTTTTGTGACCCTGTAACATTTCTCCTTAGATCTCATTTCATAAGTTCAATGACTCCTTTATGTTTCGAGAAAAAAAGGGCCCCAGCTCCCATTCTAAGATGAATATAATTTATCTCTTGTGTGCATGGAGGGAGGGAGATGGATTGATGGCCTCGCTGAAGCCTGGGTTCTATTCTTGGCTCAGCTGCTAATTAGCTGTGGTCCTGGCAACTCCCTGGGCTATTTCTACCCTCACCACTAAAAAGAGTTGACATAAAATCCAATGTCTCTTAAATGTAGTGGGTGCAAAAAGACTGTGAGCCTCTATTAGAATGGCTACATCATCGCCATTAAAGATTTCACTCACACCACAACTGTTACTTCCAGAAGTTGAAAAACCCTGAACTTCAGGCCTGGACCCTGGTCACTGGATGTTGGACTGAGAACCTGAGAACAGTGTATGTTCAAAATTTCTAATAAACTATCAAAAAGACCCTCACACTTTTCCCCCCAATTTTCATTCATTTAGGTCCACTAAAAAATTTAAAATTTAATGTAAAATGTATTGGTCTACCTTATATGCAAATAATTTCAGCTCTTTTATGACCTGTATAGGACCTGTATAGAAGGTCCTTTAACTTACATTGTTTTTAGATCTTTAAAATAACATCTCAAATTAGAACCATTCTATTTATTGGCACTACAAAGGGGATTGAAACTAAGGGATGGGAACAAACATCTATAAGGATGTTTAGTGTGGCTCAGTCAGAAAATATTTGTTTATTTATTCTGAACAAAGGCCATTGGTTGGCTGAGCATTAACATAAGCATTCATTTAGGAAATGGGAACTAGACAAAGCCAACTCTTCTTGTATTTGTTGGTACAGGACTTGTGAGATATATTTGCAAGGTTTGGTGGATATCCCCATAGACTGTCTACTTCAGGAGGGCAGATGTCATTCTTGGTCTCCATCCCCTAAATGTCCCATGGGGCACTCAGCATCTTATGTGCCCGACATAGATGCTGTGGATTGGTTGATACTTTTACTTTATGAAGATACCCATTTAACATGATTTATAGTGAATAATTTTTTTCCTATGCTCACCGTAGTTTCCTATGCTGGATTTTCACAATTATTGTGCTTTGTTTTGAACAAAAAATAATTTTTTTCTTAAATTTTAGTTATCAAAATCCACCAAATACATGAAAACAGAAAAAATAAAGTAATAAGCTAGTAAGCAATGACCTAAGGTAAATTAGGAACATTTTAACCATCTTTATTTCAAAAATTAAAATTAATATAACTCACATAAAGTTCAGAGATATTCAGAATGTCAGACCTAGAGATGGCAAAATTGCTTTTAATTTCTGTGTAAATGTACATTTCTTTGCCCATGCCATTTGGTCCTACTTGTTTTAATGATTAAAAAAAAAACATTATACTCCATGCAACATATTCCATCTTTTAATTTCACTGAACTCTTCATGTTAAATGGAGTGCAGTATCATCCTATTTTGTAGACATTAGAAATTATAAACATGTAGAAGGTAATAAAAGACATAAGCTATTGAGAGAGAAGGAGTGACTGTGTAGATAGCATGGGGTTGCAGTGACAATGAGCACCACCTTTTCCAGGCGTGCTGCTCAGCATGGTGGCCCCATGCCTCAGAACATATGTGTGAAGTGCAGGGTCTCTCAGTACAGGTGATAGGCAGTGTTGTATTGTCTCAGATTTGCTAGGTTACTACAGACCAGAGAAGTGTCCTGTTGCCTGTCCCAAGATTAACAGTGATTTCTTAATCCTTAGGCTGCCCGTCTACTCTTTTATGAACTCCAGAACATTTTCGTGGGCTGGAGATGAAGTGAACAATGTCAAGGTCATGAATGGAAGGCAGATGGATGTGGCCACACACTCATCTGTGAGCATGGGTGGCCTGTCACTGAGTGTGGGGAAGCAAACATCTTTTCCCACTTGCCCGACTGCCCTACTAGTTTGTACAAGCTTGGAGGACGGGGTCCGTTCCTCGCTTACTGTTTCTTTGCCAAGCACCTTTTAACCTTTCAGTCAACGTTTTACTGACCAACTGAGTGAAGGCTGCTGACTCCTTTTACAGTTAGTGTAAGTGAAGTACAGTTCCTTTGCAGACATTACTGAGCTTTGGGTGGGGCAGGGTGCACACTGTGACATGCCATCCAGAGCTGCTTTCAGGGGCTGGGAGCATTGTTGTGGTCTCAGCTTTCAGGTTTCTAGGAGGTGACCTGGGCTGAAAAGAGCTGTGTCTCCAAGGACACAAGGATAAAAAGGCCCAACACTCTTATTTAAAACTTGAGACATGTTTGAAGGGTCTTCCCAGCTTGAACACGCTGTGGCATCTGCTGAAGCCTCTGAGGGGCTATATCACAGACTAGTGTCTCCCTCTGCCCAGTCCTGCTCTTTCCATTCCCCTTTGGCAGGTGCTGATCCCAAGAGCACTTCTAATAAAACTCCTTATTTCTCATCTTCAAGGCAGGCCTGCTTCCCAGGGAGCTGACCCTGCAGTGAGTCTCTACTTTCCTCTTCTGGGGCTGTCATATACCAGAGCCTTTGCTTTATGTTTGGAGTCAACTGAAGTCCCTGCTGTGACATGGAGCTGTACTGTGA
This sequence comes from Carollia perspicillata, assembly GCA_004027735.1. NCBI lineage: Eukaryota > Metazoa > Chordata > Mammalia > Chiroptera > Phyllostomidae > Carollia > Carollia perspicillata. The sequence goes on along the minus strand of PVKM010003715.1, from coordinate 26,162 downwards.
GCATGTGCTGGGGTCTGGGTACCAGTTAACCTAGCAAGAATTTTACAAGGAGGCAGACAAATTCAAAGCAGGAAGTAGATAGAGCAAGAGTAGCTCTTGCTCTAAGTAGCTCTAAGTACTAGGAAGGAAAAGGACAATTTCACTAGAAACAGTGACTGAATGAGACACAGCAAAGCACCCACAGAATGTAACCCTAATGTTTAAGACAATCCTGGTGTGTGTTGACCTCCTTCCATAAGGATTAGCAAAGCATTCAATTTTCATTTGGGAACCAGAGAAATAGATTTTCCTAGCCAGTGAAAAGGGGATCCAGGAAATTTGGAAGAAAACACAGCTCATATACATTTAAGTCTAGTTAAATTTAACAATTTGAATTTGACACGTTATATAAGATGTAGGAAAAAGGCTTGGTATTCAGAAGAGTGTAGTAGGTTTTTCAATGAATTATTTTTATTTTAAATAATAATAGCAAATACATTTATTGCATTTTGCAGTGTGTCAGAGTTTATCTATTTGCTTGGCATGTATTGTCACATTTGATGTCGATACTCAGATGTCACCCTTGTTCACAGCCAAGGAGACAGAGACCCTGAGGACAGATGGGCTACTACCACACAACTTTTAGTTTGAGCCAGATTTGAAGTTAGACAGCCTGACTTTCTCGATTGAGACCCTGGTTCTTTACCACCATGACCTTCAGTTAAGACCTTTAATCAAAAAAGTTTTCCTAATCTACCATTTAAAAAACTATCCCAGGTGCAGTTTTAAATCAAGTTTCATTGTCTGTCATTTCTCCAAGTTCTCAGGTGAAAAAGTAATCTGCCAGAAAATTATATTCACTGTGTCTGAATTCATATGGTCACATCCCACTATGGGAGGAGGGAATGGCTGGGGAAATGCTTGTTTCTCTGGGAAAGCTGTTACTGTCTTGAGATTAAAATAGCTCTTCAGTGAACAAAGTGACATGGACAAATAGACACTATGAGAGCAGGTGGGTGGGTGGGTTCCCACTCATGCCCTGGGATCAGGTGAAAGCTTGTGGATTCTACATCCCACCAAAGGAAGTACCTATACTTAATATGAGCCTGGAGAGAATTTCCATTATCTGCTAAATCATTCATCTTCCTCTTTAATTATTTTTATCAGCTTTCTCTGAAATAGAGCCATTAGTTTCCCTCAATTTAGAGCATTTTTAACTGTCATGGTATTTGTTAAATTACCTCAGAATTTAAATTCTCCTGTTTTGACAATATTAACAATCTCTTTATTACTTAATCATGTGTGAATTTTTAATTTTATTTAAATGTATGAAATTAAAAACTTCAGAAGAAAGCACTCTTTTTATGTGTTTTCAAGTATGAAAAGCACATTGTTGGAGAGTGTCAAGTTACCTTCACCAGAACAGAACTTTGAAAATTAACCACTATCCTCCTGATCTTTTCCATAACATATTTTCGTTAGAGCTAATCAATCTGGCCTGTTCCCATCAGGAGAGCAGACTGCTGCATGAATGTCATTGGGTTTATCTAGATTTGATTTTTAAAATATTTTATTTATTTATTTTTAGAGAGAAGGAAGGGAGAAATAAAGGGAGAGAAACATTGATGTGTGAGCGAGATATTGATCTGTTGTCTCCACTCATGACCCAACTGGGCACCAGGCCCACAACCCAGGCATGTACCCTGACCAGGAATCAAATTGGCAACCTTTTGCTTTGTCAAATGATGCTCAACCAACTGAGCCATGCTGGTCAGGGCTTCATATTAGGTTTTGATGAACCACAAGTCAATTATTAAATGGGCATAACATTTAGACAAATCCAACTTTTTCTCTATGAACACCAGTCTCATGGTGCAAGATGTGAGTGGATAGGTAAGCATTAATTTTGGATGACATAGATTTTCCTTTCCTTCATAGCTGGCTGGGATACCTGTGTTTGTGTCCCATGCTATAGATTGGATTATTTGGCAAGCAATACCTTATGTCAGGTTGAAAAACAGAAGAGATGAACTTGATTTAATACTACTTCCCTGTGACACCAGAAGGCATTTTGTAAGTGCAGGCACTCCCATTCTCCAACCCACTTTCTACCTGTGATTTGGCAGTTTCAGTCTCTTTTTCCCAGTCTCCCTTCTCTCTTCACCTTGATTTAACTACCCTGGATGAACCGACATTCACAGGTACCACTGCAGTAGTCTCTCTCTCCTGTGTCCTCCCTTCCTCCCCTCCTACTATCCTGCCTTCTCACCACCAGGTCCCTGATTCTCCCCTCTCCAGCTGTCACCTCACCCCCACCTCCTGAGCCTGGGCTGATTTACTCAGATTGATGAAAAGCATTCTGGGGTCAGAGTCAGATCTAGGTTTTCTCACTCCCATCAGTGGGGACTTGGATGTGTCATTCAATCTTCCTGGCTTTAATTTTCTCATCATTAAAATGAGGAATTTTGGCTATATTTCCCCAGATATCCCATCTAGTAAAAGTTCCATGTAATGGAATACCTAAGCCTTCCAATCCATCTTTTATGTCTCACTTCTCTCCCTTTAACTTTTCTGTTTCAGCTGATCTGAAAGTTATCTTCTTATGTTCCATGATTCCACATCCGGATCAGTTGGCCTCTTTCTCAATCTGTAAGTCCCATTATTATAAATTTATCTCTGGATAGCAATGAACTATACATAAGCAAAGGGAAAGTGCATACTCCAGAGAAATACTTTAATTACAAAGATAATGGTATGTCCTTTAACTTTATTTGTAGTAGCGCTTTAAAAGTATGTGTATTTCACATTGATATCACAGCTGTCCTATTAAATCAGTTATTTGAAAACCAGGTAAATCTCTAAATTAAAGGTAAATTGTGACTACATGTTGTTAATATCCCCAATATGTCGCAATCTAATACACTAATACAATGTATATAACAAACATTATATAAAGAACATAATTATGTTTGTGACAGCATATTTTAATAGGAGTTTATTAATTTTTATGAAAGCTGTCCACTCAGTTTCTCTAATAGAAATAGAGATAAAAATAAGTGGAGAGATTTTAAGGAGTAGCTAAGACACCAGCTACTCCTTAGAAAGGAAAGACTGGAAATGGAGGAATGAAGCACTAATGAAGCACTAATATGGGATCATGGTTTTGGCCTTTGATTTATGGACAAAAGTCATCATCAAAAGATAAGATTTGACATTCACATTTTGAACTTTTAGAGACTTTAAACATACCATAACATACTCATTCACTAAGGCTCACAGCCAAATTAAAATAGAATTTCAGAAACCAGGACTCAGCTTTTGGCTCTAACGTTGTCACAGGGACTGCAAACATTTCATTTTATGTTTAACAGAAAAGTCTGTTCTGTTAAATGATAAGAAACGCCTGTGAAACATGCACATGGCTGGTGTTGTACTGAGTGAGGCAGGTGGGGTCATGGGATGGGTGTGCACCTGGGAGCTGGACATTTGGCTCGTGCAGGCAAAGCCCTTCACTCATCCAGGTCTCCAGTGTCTCGTGCCAAACTTAGGCTGGACTCTGAAAACTCTTCGATCCTTTTAATTTCTCAACATTTTTTTATTTTATATTTATGAACAGAATGTAACCTGTTACTTAAGCAAAATAAGACTCTCTGAATGGGTCTTGCCATATCATGTTTGAGTTGAGTTTAATAAAATGAAGCCCATTTATAAAAACTGTGTCTGAAAAATGCATGTTTCTTACCTCTACGATTCCTATTTTTCCATCATCTCTCTGCGCATACTGATCCACAAAAGTTTTCATCTCAGGTGATAACTCCTAAAATTATATAAAAATAAGTAAAAAGTTTGTAAAAATAAAACCCAAATCAAATTATGCTTGTGATGGTGTTAATACCTTATTGCAACGAAAAACCAGAATTAGAACCCTTTAGAATTGTGTATATTGATTAACTATTTTCATGAAAATTAAAGACAACTGATATACAGTATTTGCTGGTTTCCAGTGAAGGAGTTATAATTATCATGATCATTTCCAAATCAATTGTTATAATTTATCTTCTGTTACTAGTTTTGAGAATATACTGTCTTTAAAATATCATCAGAATTATTCAGTTTACAACCTTTAGTGAATTTAAATATAACAGTCACTGTTAATGTACTTTTAAACATTGCTTCAGAAGAAATTCTTTCTATTTCTATACTAATTGTCCTATAACATTGTCCTTGTTTAACACATTTCACCTGTGGAAGGTACTAATATATGTTTTCAGTTTGGACAGGCAAAAAAAGTGAGCATTAAAGTGTGACTCACTTTGTAACCAAAGAATGTTCCAGCATAAAAGTGGCATTAATTAATTCAATAAGTAAAAAAATTAAACATCAGAAAATATGTCAGATAAAAAATAACAACTTGTACCTTTATTGGAGACAGACAACATTGATGATCTTATTTTAGGGCACTGATTATGTGTACAGTGTTCCAGTGTTTCCTTCTTTCCATTTTTTTCTGAGATGATGTTCTCTCCCATGAATTTTAGTTCAATGAGACATGTTTAAGAGTGATAAAGTGAATTCTTTGATCACTTGGCTTTATGCCACCCCCCAATCTGTTCTGTTTCATATACAATATCTCCCCATATTGACAGGTTAGAGATCTATGAACTGTGAGGTGTTGATCTGAACAAAGGGCTAGCATTCAGGAGGTTGAATGTAGACTTGTGGTGTCCAGCACAGTTCATTTAAAACAGCCCTTTTGTGTTCACTGAAGCCTGTCTAAAGTAGGTCAGCCTTTATTAATATCCTGTTCTATGTCCTTGCAGACTAAATTAAGGTTTCAGTTATTGTCATAACTAAAATAAAGTGGTAGTTACCAGCGATTTGATCCACAGATAGACTGATTAGTACAATTTAAGGGCTATATTGAGGCTGAATATCATTATTACAAGTTTTACAAAATCCTTTATGAACCAAAGTAAATATTGTACATAGAACTGAGGTAGCACATAGTAATTAAGCAATTTAATTATAACACAATCTTTTAAAAAACATTTCTAGTATCAATCAATTTCAACTTGCATTTATTAAATTTTGCTATAGCAACAATTGTAAGAAAGTGAAAGTAGCAGTAGTGGGACTGGAAGTTCTACTGCAAACTATTATTTATTAAAGTAAACAGAAGGCAAGGCATTTGTTCTTAAATCTTAAAGTCCTGTATTACCACTAGCTTAACTAGTGGAAATGACATTTAGTTTTTGATCTTTGTGGATAATAACGATGTCAAAATCAATGTTTTAAATAGTGCAAAACATAATGAAAATAATTATAGTAATAAATTAAAGCTTTTAAAAATGAATGCAATGTAAGGACCATGGTAAGGTATACCATGTATGCTATAAAAAGGTAGAAGGTACATTGGGTTGTTATACTTCATAAATATTATACTAAATCACAGTTAATATTAGTGAAATTTTTGAAATTTCACATTATTCATGTGATGAGGCAGACAACATTTCCATTAATACAGCAAAATCTGTTACCCTAAGGCCAAAAATGCAAAGAAACCTGCACATAAGGCCAATCTTTATGTTCTAAGGTAAAAAGGGAAGAAATATGTAAAAGTAGGTTTATTGCAATGAGGCCAGTAGCACAGTGAACTATTTTTCTGGTACATGAACCTCTCATTTCAGATCATTATTTAGACTTTAACTATCCAAAGACTATATTCATAATCCAGAAAATGGTCAATAATCAAGCTACTAGGTGACTTGATATAATACAGTGTCTGTGCTCAGATTTGGTATTGTTGGATTATAATCTAACAATTAGAGTTTCCAATATTCTAAAATTGGAGTCTAGGCAATAGAAAAAATAATGAAGGTCTACAATCTTTAAACCCTAACATAAAGTCATTATTTACAAAAAAGTACAAATACTAAAATGGGAAGAGGAAAAGAAAAACCTGAAAAATGTGTAGTTTCTAAATATTTGATTTTCTAAGGTGAAAATAAATCTCAATATTAAAGTTACTTCTAGAAAAATTAAATATAATCATTTAACTGCTGGAAACATCTTATGAGATTTCACTTTGAAATTTTTTAACAAGTAAGAGTTTTTCAACCAGATATTTTAAATGACAAAGAGACTTGTTTTTGTTTTATTAGTCAAAGATACATAGAGCTATAATGATGTTATTTCATGAATTTATTTACATGGTAACATGTAAGATAGGGGATGGTGTAAAGAGAAAGAATGTATAAAACATTTTCTACTTTATTTGATTCCATTTAATTATACTTTCAGATTTATATAATATTAAATCTGGGTAAAACAAATCTCCAGAGCATTGTCTGGTTAATATTGATTTGGTCAATGATTTTAGCAACTGATACTTCTGTAGTGCATTACATTTTCAAGTCCTCTGGGAGTCTTTTGAATATTTTAGGCAAAGATGTGTATCAAATGCAGAACAAAATGTACCTCTAGTAGTAAGTTGTGTGTGTGTGTGCATATATGTATAACATTTTATAATTATATATAACTCAATGTGATGATTGCCTAAAGGTCACACACACCTATATTTTTCTCCAAATGTGTGTGTGTGTATAAATATATATATTTATAGTATGTATATTTTATTTAATTTAATATAAGTTAATATATAGGTTTATATTATATAAATATTTTTATATATATACACATAGATAGAGTGGGGCAAAAGTAGATTTATGGTTGCAAGTATGTGAAACACAGAGTTTATTTTCATATTATTATTAATTATTTTATTATTTTCCATATGAACAACTGTAAACCTGCTTTTCCACACCCTGTATATATAATTTGTTATGTAAAATATCTTTCTAATTATAGTCAAAAAAGCCAAAGATAAACATCTAACTAGCCCAAATTCATCACTGCTTCTGAAATGCAGTCTTACATAAATCCCAATAGATTAGCAAAATTCTTAACCTATTTTCCTTTATACAATCACCTCATCTATGATAAAAGCTGGGTATATTTTATTTTTATGCTGACAACATCTTTTCTTAACAGGTTAATTTATGACCAAAGGAAGTCATTCAGAATTAGCAAGAATTGTCATTTGTTTAATTAACTGACTTAAATTACAAATATAGGTTACTTTCAAAATGTCATTAAATACTTATTATCAAAGTACCACTTTTTAAAAACATATTGAATTGTTACAATTGCTTTACATTTTACATTTCTAACTTTTGGATTTCTCCCTTTTCACAGAAATGAACACCTTTCTTGTTAAAATCTTGCTTATTATCATGGTGCAAGTTGTCCAGCTTTCCCCCAGTGGGGAAGGTCAAGATGGGCATTTTCCAGTCTCTCCAACTACATCAACATCACAGCACCAATAAACAGCAATAGAAAAAGGTCCATAATCTGTAGATCTGCTTCCTGACCACCAAGGGGCAGAGATGTATTTCTACCCCCTTGCTTCTCACACAGTTAAAGAGAAGTTAAAAATTACCTACTCTGACACAGCCCCAGGGGTGCTGACATGCTGGGTATCCAGCACAAAAACTGTCCTCTTATGCACCATTAAAGCAGTGCAAGTATAGAAGTTGGACTGTTAAATGCTCTGGTTTCAGATTGCAAGGTTTTTCTCTTTAGGGAATCGCACTTTCTTTGACTCTGTCCCTGTCTCTGTCTGTCTCTCTCTGTGTCTCTCTTTCCTTTTGTCTCTCTGCATGTCTCTCTCTGTGTCTTTCTATGTCTCTGTATCTCCCTCTCTGTGTCTCTCCTCCTCTGTTTCCCTCTCTCTTTGTCTTCCTGTCTCCCTCTGTCTGTCTGTCTGTCTCTCCTTCTCTTTCCCCTACACAATTTGGAAAGGCCTTTTCTCAGTCAATAGATGTTTACATGCCCTGGAAACCACTGGACCCTCCCTGGCTCTTTATGAGAGGGTGAATATCTATATATTCTTCCTTTGCAACTTAAACCTACCAGCCCGGCCTTCTTCCGTGCCTGCTGCAACTCCTGGATCAGGTTCTGCAGTTCCTTCCCTTCCAGGTACCCACTTCCTGCAAAGACAGAGGCGCCAGTTGTCAGACATCCCAGTCCCTTCCCCATTCAGTGTCCAGGACAGGTGTCTTTCTGGCTACCACAGAGGTTCTTTCCTGCTGGGACCTGAATTACCCAGAGGTGGGGATGCTGAGTATGGCCACAGGACCTTTGGAGAGCAGTGTTCCCTATCCCTGCTCCCTTCCACTTTCTTGGAGAGAAGCAAATTTAAGGTTTAGGGTAACGTACAAGCAATATATAAACTTCCAAGTTGATAGTCCCGCCAGCTGCCAGTCGGGAGGTAAGATTGGGGAGGTGAGGGGTTGGGGAGAAGTAAAGAAAAGAAGCAGGGGAATGGGATCAGAGGCTGGCAGAGAAGGGGACAAAGGGGCGGGGGTGTTAGACAGGTAAGAGAGGAGATAGTCACCGTCAGCGTCGAAGTGAAGCCAGATTTCGAAAAACTGTGAGGCTGAGATGAGGGACGACTGCAGGTGGGACTCTGCCATTGTGCAGCGGAGTGTGTGTCAAGATGAGCGTATCAGTGCGCGGAGGAGCCCCGGGCCGGGCGCTGTCCGAGGTGCTGCTCAGCCCAGCGCAGCTTAGTTTAGCTCCTCGCCCCTAGTCCCGCCTAGGGCTCCAGCCTTTATCTCCCGCCCACTCCCTGCCCCGCCCATTGCCCGCCCATCACCCTTTTCTTTGCCCTCCCCTCCCTGGAAGCAGCAGGGGGTGGGCTGTGGGGTGAAAGGCGGGGTGGGGAGGAGGATCCTAGCTCAGGCACTCATTCCCCCATATACGCTTTGTCCAGAAAATATCTCAATCCTGAATATTACAGTAAAATAATGTACGTGCACAGGTTTTGATTTTCGGGGGGGGGGGGGGGGGGAAGCAAGCTGATAAAGGGTGGAACCACATAAATAATGCTCATAGTGAGTGTGTGCGTGTAAGTGTGATTTCCCCAAGACATTTAAGTGTCTATTTGAACAAAGTCAGGAGAAAGCTAGGTAAGTTTTAGATTGATCTGATTAATGAATACGATGAAGTTATTTACATCAGTAACCCACTCTAATTTGTGTTTGTGAGGCTATCACATAAATTTTTCTTAAACTGGTTTATATGAACAAACTGTGCTAACCTGAGATAGAGGATTATGTTATTTTTCTGCTCGAAGTGGAATTATAATTGGAAAATAATAGATTAGAAGATAAAATCTTAAAATGTTAGAGAAGGAAGTGATGTGGGAGATACTACAGCTTACCTCCTTGAGTTTGGAAAGAGAGTAAAGCAGGGAGAAATTAAGCATCTTGCCCAAACTCATGGATTAGTGACCCACATGGATTAGTGACTCAGACAAGGCCATGTCAGTGGATAAGCACATGGTCTCCTGCTTCTCTCTGTGCTGAGCAATCCTTGTTAAAGAATTTTTTGAAAATTGGAAATTACCATCAGAGTTGGAAAAGACCACCTAAGTAAATATATGTTCTGTATACTAATATAATAAATGATATATAACATGATTTCTTATTTACATAAATACTTCTAAAGAAATATTTGGTTTTGAATATTTTGAGAACTTGAAGACCACTGAACATATATATTGTGATTACAATGCTACAAAAGCAAAGTGGAGACACAAGAGATAATGCAAATATAACCAATACAGATTTAAAGTAAATTAAACTGAATTCACTAAGCTCTGCTTTTTATCCTTCTGTAATTGAGGATGAGGACCCTCAAATTTGTGTTTCTCAGACTATGCATCTCTGAGTAGCAGATTTCAGGAACTTCTTTTTTTTCTGTTTGCATTATTATTATTATTTTAAATTTTATTTTAACTGTTGTTCAAGTACAGTTTTCTGTCTTTTACTCCCAACCCAGTCCATCCCATCAGTGCTCCACACCTCCCTCCCATTTCCACTCCCCTTAGTTTTTGTCCATGTATCCTTTATACTTGTTCCTGTAATCACTTCCCTTTTTCCCCTGAAATTCCCTCCCCTCTGGTTACTGTCAGCCTGTTTTCTATTTCAATGTCTTTGGTTATATTTTGCTTGCTTGTTTGTTTTGTTGCTTAGGTTCCTGTCAAAGGTGAGATCATATGGTATTTGTCTTTTACCACCTGGCTTATTTCACTCAGCATAATGTTTTCCAGTTCCATCCATGCTGTTGCAAAGTGTAGAAGCTCCTTCTTTCTTTCTGCCGCATAGAATTCCATTGTGTAACTGTACCATAGTTTTCTGATCCACTCATTTGCTGATGGGCACCTAGGTCCCTTCCAACACTTGGCTATTGTAAATTGTGCTGCTATGAACATTGGGGTGCATAGGTTCTTTTGGATTGGTGTTTCAGAGTTCTTGGGATATAATCCTAGCAGTGGAATTCCTGGGTCAAAAGGCAGTGCCATTTTTAGTTTTCTAAGAAAATTCCATACTGTTTTCCATAGTGGTTGTACCAGTCTGCAATCCCAACAGCAGTGAACTAGGGTCCCCTTTTCTCCACAACCTCTCCAACACTTGTTGTTTGTTGCTTTGTTCATGATGGCCATTCTGACAAGTGTCAAGTGGTATCTCATTGTGGTTTTAATTTGCATTTCTCTGATGGCTAGTGATATTGAGCATCTTTTCATGTGTCTCTGAATCCTCTGTATGTCCTCCTTGGAGAAATGTCTGTCCAAGTCCCTTGCCCATTTTTTAAATTGGGTTGCTTATCTTCTTGGAGTGGAGTCATGTAAGTTCTTTGTATATCTTGGAGATTAAACCCTTGTCTGAGGTATCATTGGCAAATATGTTTTCCCATATTGTTGTTTCTCTTTTTATTTTAATGCTGTTTTCTTTAGCTGTGCAGAAGCTTTTTATTTTGATGAGATCCCATTTGTTTATGCTTTCCTTTATATCCCTTGCTCTGGGGGACATATCAGTAAAAATGTTGCTGCGTGAGATATCTGAGATTTTCCTGCCTATGTTCTCCTCTAGGATTTTAATGGTGTCATGGCTTATATTTAAGTCTTTTGTCCATCTTGAATTTATTTTTGTGTATGGTGTAAGTTGGTGCTCGAGTTTCATTTTTTTGCACGTAGCTGTCCAGTTCTCCCAACACCATTTGTTGAAGAGACTATTTTTACTCCATTTTATGGTGTTGCCCCCTTTGTCGAATATTAACTGACTGTAGTGACTTGGGTTTATTTCTGGACTCTCTGTTCTGCTCCATTGGTCTATGTGCCTGTTTTTATGCCAGTACGAGGCTGTTTTGATTACAGTGGCCTTGTAATACAGTTTGGTATCAGGTTGTGATCCCTCCTACATTCTTTTTCTTCCTCAAAATTGCAGCTGCTATTCGGGGTCATTTATAGTTCCATATAAACTTTTGAAGTGTTTGTTCTATGTCTGTGAAATATGTCATTGGTACTTTGATAGGTATTACATAGTACTTTTTAATGGATTTATTGAAATATAGCAAACAGTTCACCCACTGGTAGTGCATAATTCAGTGATTTTTATACATTTATAGAGTGTAAGACCACTATCACAATACAATTTCAGAACCTTACTCTTACCTCCCAAATTTATCTTAAACCTGTTTGCTGTAAAGGTCTACTTACACTGCACCAGCCAGAGGCAGCTGACAATCTGTTTCTGTCTCTACAAATTTCATTTTTCTTGATATTTCATATCAGTGGAATATGTGTACTTTTTTTGCATCTGCTTCTAATGCTTTGACGTTCACTCATGCTATAGCATGTGTCAATATTCCCTTTTTCTTTGTTGCTGAATAACATCCCATTGTATGGTCAGATATGGCATACCTTATTCATTAAGTTACCTGTCATTGAGCATCTGGGTTGTTTCCAGATATTGTTATTATGACTAATGCAGCTGTGAACATTCACTTACACTGTGGGTATATGTTCTAATTTCTCTTGGGTAGATTCTCAGAAATGGAATTGTAAGATTATAGGATAGATTTTAATAAACTTCCAAAATGTTTACAAAGTGGCAGTATAATTTATATTTATCCCCACTAGCAATGCGTGAAGATGATAGTTCTTCCACATTCTTACTAGCACTTGTCTGTCTCTATCTTCCTGATTATGGCTACTCTAATCGGTGTGTAGTGGTATCTCATTGTGTTTTTGTGGTTCTTTTTTCTTTTTCTTTTTTATATTCCAGGATTTTACTATTAAAAGATAATACAAAAATAAAGCATTCCTTTAAAATACTCTTGCTTACCAACTTATATTTATACACATAATAGAGATGTCAGAGGCCCCAAAATGGTAATTATCTTCTGGAGGACAAGCCCTTCATAGTACAGGCTTCCCCTGCTAGGTTAGTGTTCTAGGAACCCACCTGTATCAGTGTGCCAGCTGACATTGTTGTGAGAGGCTGCTTTTGGCCTCAGTGAATTTTTTGTGAAGATTCTTTCAATGTGTTTGTCCATTTTATGATGGGTGATTTATGACCACTCCTGCCCACATCATGCTGAGTGTTCAGCAGTTTTTGACCAACACTGGCATGACCCCTGTACCCCACCTTCCTTGTTCACCTCATCTTGACCCAAACAACTTTCTTTGTTGTTTCCCTTGATGAAAACATTCCTGAAAATGAAACTTAAAAAAAAAGATTTTGTTTATTTATTTTTAGAGGGTAAGGGAGGGACAAAGAGAGGGAGATAAATATCAGTGTGTAGTTGCCTCTTGCATACCCCTGCTGGGGACCTGGCCCACAAAACAAGCATGTGCCATGACTAGCAATCAAACTGGTAACACTTTGGTTCACATGCCAGTGCTCAATCCACTGAGCCACACCAACCAGGGCTCAAAGTGAAACATTTTGCCAATGTGAATAGGTGAAACAAAAAATGTCAGAAGCACTAAAAGGCATCAAAATCAGCAAGTTCAAAAACTGTTTTGAGTAGTAGTAAAATAGTCTTGATAGGTGTATTGCATCAGGTGTAGAGTACTTTGAAGGTAACTGAAGTTTAAACATGTAATAATAAATGCACAATTTTTAATAAATAAATTCTGCCATTTGGGGTATCCCCTCATATATAAGTTAAAGACCATAAACCCCACACAAAACTGGTTGTGTTAAATAATTATAGGAAGAGGCAGATCCACTTATGACCTAGAAAAGAAAGCCATTGTTAGTACCTTTTGCAAAAGCTTGCTTTGTCTTGAAATTTGGAATAACAAATTCCTTCTTCACAGACAGTTTTCCCCAAACCCTAAATGACCCCGTATAGCCCACATAATAATTTGCAAATGAAGAACAGTACCACCATTAGTTATATAAGCAAATTTTATACAAGCATCATTTTCTTTTTTTAATAAAAAGCAGATATAAGGTAAGCAAAAAGAAAGCTTCATTCCTCTGTGGTTTTTTAAATTGAATTTATTGGGGCAACATTGGTTACTAAAATCATATAGTTTCAGGTGTACAATTCTATAATACACCAATCTGTATATTGTATTGTGTGTTCACCACTCAAAGTCAAATCTCCTTCCATACCCATTTCTCCCCACTTTGTCCTCTTCTACCACTCCCCCTTTTCCTCTGGTAATCACTATAATGATGGGAGTGGTGGTTGGGTGAAAAAGGTGAAGTAATTAAGCAGAAAAACCTTATTGTGGTTTTATGATTTGCATTTCCTTTATGAATAACGCTTGTACATCTTTCATGTTCTTGTTAGTCAACCATGTGTCTGTTTAGGTAAAATGTCTTTTTGTAAATTAGATTTGTCTTTTTGTTAAGTATTGCCTTTTCTTTTTATACTGTATATAATAAATCTGTCACTAGATATATGATGCGCAAATATTTCATTCCAGTCTGTGGCTTGCCTTTTTATTTTGTTAATGGTATCTTTTGAAGTACAAAGTGTTAAGTTTTAATGAGGTTTATAATTTTTTAAAAATTGTATGGCTCATTTCAGGTTGTATCTAAGGGATATTTGCTTAACCCAAGGTCATAAAAACTTCCCCCAAATTATCTTTTAGTTCTTAAACTCTAGTTCTTATATTTAGGACTATAACCCTTTTGAGTTAATTTTTATTGCGATATAACTGACAATTAACATTATATTCATTTCAGGTGTACAACATAATGATTTGATATTTGTATATATTGCAAAATCACCACCTCCATAAATAAGGCTAGTTAACATTCATCACCTCACATAGCTACCAATTCTTTTTCTTGAGATGAGAACTGTTAAGATCTACTCTCTTAGCAACTTGCAAATATTCAATACAATATTTTTAACCACAGTTGCCTTGCTGTACATTAGATCCCAGGACTTATTTATTTCATAAATGGAAGTTTGTATCTTTTGACCCCCTTCACCCATTTTTTCCACTTCTCATTCCAATCTCTCCTCTGGCAATCACCACCAATCTGTTTTACTCTATGAGCATTTGTGTTTTGTTTTTTGTTTAGATTCCACATGTAAGTGAGATTATGCTCTATATGCCTTTTTCTGTCTGGTTTTTTCCCCTCAGCATACTGTCCTTGAGGTCTATTCACATTGCCATAAATGATAAGATTTTATTCTTTTAATGGCTGAATAATAGTCTATTGTACATACATACTACATTTTTTTATCTATTCAACTATTGATGAGCACTCAAGTTAAATTTTGTGTATGGTTTGAGTTAAAGGACTAAGTTTATTCATTTAAGTATGGATATCAAAATCTCCTAGCATTAAAGAAAAATATTTTCCTTTTTCTATTTTTTTAAAGATTTTATTTATTTTATTTTTGGACAGAGAGGAAGGGAGGGAGAAAGAGAGGGAGAAAAACATCAATGTGTGGTTGCCCCTTGCATGCCCCCTACTGAGGACCTGACCTAGCCTGCATTTGCCCTGATTGGGAATTGAACCAGTGACCCTGTGGTTTGTAAGCCAGTGCTCAATCCACAGCCACACCAGCCAGGGCTTCCTTTTCCTGTTTAATTGCCTTGATGCCCTTGTTGCAAATCAATTGATTATAAAGGGTACAATTTTGTCAGTTTTTGCTTCATATATTTAGATAATCTGTTCTTAAATGTGTCTACATATAGAATTATTATGGTTATTACATATTGCTGGTGTATTGATGCTTTTATTATTATAAAATATTCTTCCTTGTTTCTTTAATATTTCTTATTTTAAAACCTACTTGTCTAATGTTAATATAGCTACTTCAGCTCTGTTATGGTTACTGTTTGCATTTTATATGTTTTCTTATTCCTTACTTTCAATCTATTTATAGTTTTTGAATCTGAGGTATGTCTCTTTTGGACACTATATGATTGGGCTTTACTTTCTTTACCCAGCATGACAATCAATTTTTTTTAGTGTATGGGTAATTTATTTTAAAAAGTCAACCTCTTTTACTGCTATTCTGTTATTCACTCAATGAAAATAGATTATCTCTAGTAGGAACCATAGGATAATAGGAAAAGCACAGGATTTGCAGTGAGGAAGACCTATTTAAAATCCTGATTTTGCTACTGATTAATTTTGTGACCTTGTTTAAGAGTAGTTCTACAATGTGTGAAATGGCAATATCTGTCTCACAGTGTTATAAAATTTTAAAACATCATAAGGAAAGTGCCTGGTAGGGAGCTAGCTGGGTCAAGAAGTTAGTGGTCAATGCAGTTATAAACATCTCTTTAGGCTAGCATGTGTGAGTGGTCAGATAAATCCAAGATTCATATCCTAAGCTACATCTAATACTGATCTGTTATCATTGACTGGGGAACCGTCCCTATACCCTTTGTGATAGCAAATTCCATGCAGCCCATTGCTGCACAATTATCGGATGGCTGTTGTTAATTCCCACTCATGGATCATGCCTTGTTAGCTAGAGGTGCTGATTGAGGGACCTGACTCCTGCATTCCTGCCACAACAACCTGAATCTGAGTATGAAGGTGAGCTCTTTGGGTGATGATGAGGTAATTGGTGTTTTTGAGGTGCTTGGTGATTATAAAGCTAAGCATAGCCTCAGTGACTCAGTATGTCTTCTTTCAATCAGCCATGACATAAAATCAAGAAATCTCCTAGGCAAAATGCTTTCATGGAAGATGAAAAGAGTATTTTTTTACCCTCATTTGAGAATATACCCATTGATTTTAGAGAGAGGAGAAGTGAGGGAAAGAGAGAGAGAGAGAGAAACATTGATGTGAGGGAGAAACATTGACATACCGCCTCCTGTACATGCTGGTCTGGGAATGGATCTGTGACTCTCCTCAACCTTCTGGTTTACTGGATGATGCTCTAATGAACTAATCACACTGGCCAGGGCAAAAAATGCAGTGTTTTAAGGACTCCATGAAAGTGAAGGTGGGAGAAGATAATCAGTAACAAATAAAGCAAAAGCAAAAGCAAAAGCAAACAGAATCTCCCTGTCACGAAACAAATAATATTCTAGCACCTTGGTAAGTGTGTTTTCTGGAAACAGATCATTGAGAATGTTCTTTAGCATCAGGGAAATTTAAAGTGATTTCCCATAAAGGAAATCCTACTTCCCAACCTGTGCCACTTATGAAATTAGAAGTGTTTTCTGTGGGAAATAAAGAAGCTGAGAAGCAAATACTGGTCTGGAATTTGTTAATAACATCTTTATTTCATAACAATTTTTAACAATTAGTGTGAATTTAATGCTAAACCATAAGCTCTCTATCTTTAAGGGGTTTATCCTTTAGTTAGAGACAAGAGGATAAAACAATAATTTTAATACTATGTGTTATACATTGTAAAAAGATGATGCCAACTACTATGGGAGAGTTCAGAATGTCCCCAGCTCAGTCTACTGGAACAGAAAGAGGTTCATGGAAGAGACAGTATTGGTATCTCAGCACACGGAGGGAGGAATTATTTGGGCAAAAGCATGTTTGAAGGTGGACCTGGGGGCCTGGTCATGGTTGTTCATGTAAGGAGTTAACATTGAGGGTGCTGGCAGAGGGTATTCTAAGCAGAATGAACAACATACGTAAAAACATAGAAGCAAGAGGGTGCTGGAGTGGGTGTGGGCCTGCATGTTAAGGATATCTGAGATTTAATGAGGAGAGAGGTTCATGGCAGGCAGTGAGGCTGGATAGGGGAGGGGCTAGCAGAGGCACAAAGACCACTGAGGAAAGTACTCTCTGAGCCACAGCTCCTTTTGCCCATTTCCGGGCCAAATGTGTGGGGTGCCATCTGTGGTATGATGGCCTCTCATGACACTGAGCTTCTGGGCAGTGGGGTACATCACTACAATTGGTAGAGTGAAAGCGCAGGTTATCCTTTGGCCTCCATCATCCCCTGGCCTGCTCTGACTCTGTGGGGCTGGCTAGCAGGCAGGGAGGAGAGTCCTGCCTCTACTTCACCCCCACTGACACCACCCCGTGGACATATGCCACACAGAACAGGGTGGGAGTCAGATGTGGGGGCATAGTTTGTGATGTTTGTTTGGATTTGGTGGTTATTGTCTAGAACTTTACTGTTTTGCTAAGCAACCCCCTTTTTTGACTCCAGGACTGGAGAGGGCAGATTTTCTTCGGATTTTTTTCCTGTTCCCATTGATATTTCTAGGTGGTTGGCTTCTTGAGCACTGAAAATGTCCTACACCATATGTCTGTCTTTCTGCCTTAAAAAAAAGTTACCTTAGAAGACACTTGGATGGAAAATTTGATTTCAAAATTTGAGAAAAAAACAAAGTATAAATCAATGAGAAATGTAGTCTCTGCAGGTAGATAGATGTTCTGTACCATGACTGTTGAGGATGAAAGCAAATTCTGCTCCCATGTGAAGTTCTGTAATGTCCTGAAAACAGCCACTTTGGCAGGACTGCCCAGCAAGAATGGTGGCCCTTAGGCCCCACAGCAGGCTGGGGAGTGGGGCATACACTGGCCAGACACAGGCTATGTATCCAAGTAGCTTTAGGAGCCCCAGAGATTAGGCCATGTCCTCAGCATATTTTTATTGTTTACAGCATATTCAGAACTTCACAACCAGTTATAAATAAAAATATCTTTAATGTTTAGCTCAAACATAATTTTTGTATACTTAATAATCCTCGGGTAAAAAGAAGACATTGGCCTTTATGTAATATATATGTTTTTACTTATGTTTTATTGTTCTTCAAGTGCAGTTGTCTCCATTTTTTCCCCACCTTGGCATCCTACCCCCCTCCCCACATCCCTGCCTCCCACCCTGGAGCTTACCACCTTTGGCTTTGTCCATGTGTCCTTTATACATGTTTCTTCATGGACCTTCCCCTGTTCTCCTCCAATATCCCTCTCCCCCCCTCCTCTGGTTACTGTCAGATTGTTCTTTAATTCAATGTTTCTGGTTATATTTTGCTTCCTGATTGTCTTATTAATTATGTTCCACTTTCAGGTGAGATCATATGGTATTTGTCTTTCACCACCTAGCTTATTCACTTAGCATAATGCTCACCAGTTCTATCCATGCTGTTGCAAAGGGTAGGAGCTCCTTCTTTCTTTCTTCTGTGGAGTATTTCACTGTGTAAATGTACTATAGTTTTTTTATCCACTAATTTACTGGTGGGCATTTAGGTTGCTTTCAATACTTGGCTATTGTAAACTGTATTGCTATGAACATTGGGGTTCATAGGTTCTTTTGAATTGGTATTTTAGGATTCTTAGGGTATAAAACCACAATGAGATACCACTTCACATCAGTCAGAATGGCTATCATAAACAAATTGACAAACAACAAGTGCTGGAGAGGTTGTGGAGGAAAGGGAACCCTGGTGCATTGTTGGTTGGAATGCAGAGTGGTGTAGCCATTGTGGAAAAGAGTATGGAATTTCCTCAGAAAACTAAAAATGGAACTCCCTTTTCACCCAGCAATACCACTGCTGGAATTATACACTAAGAATCCTGAAATACCAATACAAAAGAGTAATATAAATGTGTTCATCAATTTAAATGAAAACTATCTGGGGTTGTTTAACAATACTTGGATCTCAACTTATGAAACATAAATTTTGCATACGAGTATTTAATGTAATTCTATTAGGCACCTGTGAGTATCCAAGATTTCACAATTATCCCTGGAGAAAATACTCATTTTAGAAACCTGTTGGAGCTAATGAACAAGTCACAGCAGCCCTGAAATAAATACTGGATTCTAAATTGTGTAATTTCAAATGCTTTTATTATGGAGAAAATCAACTGCTTTTGATTCAAATGCAAATGCATTTTATGACTGGCATCTCAATAAAGTGTTATAATGGAAAAAACTATAACTAAAGTACCCAGCCCTAAAAGGCTAACTTGACCCCTGTGAACTTGCAACAGGTTTGTATTGCCTGGAGAGTGATGAGGAAAGTAGTTGCATCATTAGAATTTGCTAGTGCAAACTTGTTACTCAGCTATGAAATTACCCCAAAGACATTTTCTTACCATCATTATTTCCAGCCAGGTACTGTGGGGGATTTGTTTCCCAAATGTCATTTTCATTAACATTAGTGAGTATGAAGTGTAAATAGTGAAGGAAAATTATTTCCCTTTGCAGTTATAAAAAATTGCAAAATGTGAGACAAAACAAAATGATGGAAAAATGTTTCTTTCCTTTCTGTTTGCTGAGCACTCTTCCCGGAGGTCTTTTGTTTGTTTGCTAATGGTTAGGAGACTAGATTTTTCAATATCCCTTTACATTCAAGCTGTAAACCTTAAAACATTATTAGTAATGTTTTCTGTAGGCAGAGATCTAGTGACCAGAAGTCATAGACTGCTTAGGAACTTTGGTTAACAAAAGTGTCCCAATCATGTAAAATGTGGAATTCAGTGAGAGGATTGACCTATGATGAGATTTAGAAGGAATGGGATTTATCTATCTGTTTAATGTGTACACACACACACACACCATGTGCATTATGAATGCAAATATATTCATATCCACAAGTGATCTCTGCATATACACAGACCCACATATGTACATATATATGTATGTGAACTATGAGAACATAAACAGGCATATTAAACTTTGTAAGAGTTGGCCAGATCCTTTGCAGACAATTAGTCTAATCTAATTCTCTCTTTGATAAGGTCTTTCCCACAGTCTTTCCTTGGTCCTGGGATTAGTCATTTCCCCCAGATTAACAATGGGTTGTCCGACATCATGATTTTTTTGTCCCATGATTGGGCTCAGCAAGAAATTCTGGTCACATCTCAGGTGCAGGGAGGGGCCTGGAGTATCTAGATTATTTTTTCTGAGGTGACTGTGGCCAGATCAAGGCCTTCAAAGACAGGGTGTGGATGGCCTGTCTCACTCCTAATTCTCTAAGACTTCACTGTTCCTCCTTTGTAGATTTTCAGGGTCACACATGCCCAGGGAGAGCCCCTAACTGGGCCAAGCTTCCCTGCAGGCTGGATAATCTCACCTATAAGGGATTGAGCCCTTGAAGCCCCCAGGGCCATGAAGGAGCAACAGGGCAGGTTGATGCTGACATGCTTATTTTCTCTGCCACCTGCATGGTCAAAGAAATGTCATTGTCCCTTATACCCCACAGCCACACTCACCATGCTTGGATACTTTCCCTGGCCCTTTCCTGGAACTGGACAGTTTTGTCCATAAACTGGGCAGGAGTATATTTTCTCATCATGAAGGTCTGAAAAGTTCTGAGTTGGGTGCTATGTTTCAGGATTATCTTTGGGGAGTTTAACCCACGTATTTGGCCTTAAACCAAAATTCTGTTCACCCAAGGTCTAACACTGACCAGTCCAGCTTAAGTTGGACCCAGTCCCACCCCAAGCCCATTAGGGTTTCTAAGTAGGATCCAGTATGCATCTGGACCAGTCCTGTTTCTAGGTCAGATCTGGTTTCTAAGTCAGACCCAATTTTATTTATTTTTATTTTTAAATTATTTTATTGTTGTTCAATTACAGTTGTCTGCATTTACCACCTCCACTCCTCACCCCAGCCACCCTCACCTCCCTCCCCTGATTTTACCCCCCTTGTTTTGTCCATCTGTCCTTTATAGTTGTCCCTGAAAATCCTTCCTCCCTTTCACCCCATTATCACCTCTCACCTCCCCTATGGTTACTCTCAGATTGTTCTTAATTTTAATGTCTCTGTTTATATTTTGCTTGCTTGTTTGTTTTGTTGATTAGGTTCAACTTAAAGGTGAGATCATATGGCTTTTGTCTTTCATTGCCTGGCTTATTTCACTTAGCATAATGCTCTCCAGTTCCACCCATGCTGTTGCAAAGGATAGGGGCTCCTTCTTTCTTTCTGCTGTGTAGTATTCCATCGTGTAAGTGTACCACAGTTATTTGATCCATTCCTTTACGATGGGCACTTAGGTTGTTTCTACCACTTGGCTATTGTAAATTGTGCTTCTGTGAACATTGGGGTGCACTGATTCTTCTGGATTGGTTTTTCATGGTTCTTAGGATAAAATCCCAGCAGTGGAATTGCTGGGTCAAAAGGCAATTCCATTTTTAGTTTCCTGAGGAAATTCCATACTGTTTTCCAGAATGGATGCACCACTCTCTACTCCAACCAACAGTGCACTAGAAAATCCTATAGACTCCACCAAAAAAACTACTGGACCTAAAAGGTGAATTTGGCAAAACAGCAAGACAGAAAGTCAATATTCAGAAATCAAAGGATTTTTGTACACCAACAAGGAAATATCAGAAACAGAAATCAGGAAAAAAATCCCATTTGATATAGCAACAAGAAAAATAAGATACCTAGGAATAAACCTAACCGAGGAGGTAAAAGACCTGTATGCAGAAAACTACACAACATTGAAGAAAGAATTTAAGGAAGACACAAACAAATGGAAGCATGTACCATACTCATGGATTGAAAGAACTAACATCATCAAAATGTCCATATTACCCAAAGCAATTTATAGATTCCATGCAATCCCTATTAGAGTACCAATGATATATTTCACAGATATAGAACAAAGATTTCAGAAATTTATATGGAACCATAAATGACCCTGAATAGCTGTGGCAATTTTGAGAAAGAAAAGCAAAGTAGTAGGGAATCACAATGCCTGATATGTAACTCAATTACAAGGCCACTGTAATCAAACAGCCTGGTACTGGCATAAGAACAGACACGTAGATGAATGCAACAGAATAGAGAGCTCAGGAATAAACCCAAGTCTCTGTGGTCCATTAATATTTGATAAAGGGGAAAGAAGCATAAAATGGAGTAAAAATAGTCTCTTCAACAAATAGCATTGGGAGACTTGGACAGCTGCATGCAAAAAAAAAAAAAAATGAAACTCGAGCACCGACTTACACCATACACAAAAATAAATTTAAGATGGATAAAAGACTTAGATATAAGTCATGACACCATAAAAGTCCTAGAGGAGAACATAGATAGGCAGGAACATCTCAGATATTCCACACAGCAATTTTCACTGATATAACCCCTAGAGCAAGGGACATAAAGGAAAGAATAAATGAATGAGATCTCATCAAAATAAAAAGCTTCTGCATGGCTAATGAAAACAGCATTAAAATAAAAAGAGAAACAACTGTATAGGAAAACATATTTGCCAATGATATACCTCAGACAAGGGTTTGATCTCCAAAATATATAAAGAACTCACATGACTCCATTCCAGGAATAAAAAAAAAATTAAAAAATGGGTAAAAGACCTGAACAGACACTTCTCCAAGGAGGACATACAGAGGGCCCAGAGACATATGAAAAGATGTTCAGCATCACTAGCCATCAGAGAGATGCAAATTAAAACCACAATGAGATACCACTTCACACCGGTGAGAAGGCCATTATAAATAAATCAACAAACAATGAGTGTTGGAGAGGATGTGCAGACCCAGTTTTAGATTTAAAAGAAAGGTTCTATGGAAAGTAAACTCACAGGGTGATCTGATCATAAATTCCTACTTGGACAGGTCATGGTGGGCAGTCAGGCCTCACACATACAATTTCTTTACTGAAAATCTCATTTTCACCTTAAGCCATGCCTCACTATTGTTTCAGTACATATACATTAATACACCTCTGAAATGCCCTCTTGCAGAATCCCCTATAAAGCATGAAGCATGGAAGTGTCCTGTAATCCATTCCTGGCCTGGTTCTCTCCTACCTCCATGGACTCTTTCTTACATTCCGTCCTTAATCTCAAATGCATAAAAGAAATGGCAAACTGTCATTCTCAAAAGTGTTCGAGATTTTGCTCCCTGGCAATGTCATCAGTTTGGCTCAAATAAACTCTTACAAAAATTCTCTACAGGTTTGATTTACATCTATTTGATGATTAGTGATGTTGAACATTTTTCATGTCCATTGGCCACCTGTATGTCCTCTAATTATCAGAGAGATGCAAATTAAATACCTACCTTCCTGAATGGCTGCCATTAATAAATCAACAAATGACAAGTGCTGGTGAGATTGTGGAAGAAAGGGAACCCTCATGCGCTATTGATGGGAATTCAGACTGGTGCAGCCACTGTGGAAAATAGTATGGAGTTTCCTCAAAAAATTAAAAATGGAACTGCCTCTTGACCCAGTGATCCTACCACTGGCAATATATCATAAAAATCCCAAAACACCAATTCAAAAGAATATATGCACCCCTATGTTCACAGCAGTGTTATTTACAATAGCCAAGATCTGTAAACAGCCCAAGTGCCCATCAATAAAAGAGTGGATAAAAAAGCTGTGGTACATTTATACCATGGAATACTATGAGGCTATACGAAAGGAGGAACTCTTACCTTTTGCAACAACACGGATGGACCAGGAGATTATGTTAAGTGAAATAAACCAGTTAGCGAAAGACCAATACCATCTGATCTCATTTATATGCAGACTCTAATGAACAAAATAAACTAATGAACAAAATAGAAACAGAAGCACAGGTACATGTAACAGACTGAGACCTGTCATAGGGGAGTAGGAATGGAGGGCTGGAAGAAAGAAGGTGAAGGGATTAGTCAAAGAACATATATGCATGGCCCAAGGACTCAGACAACTGTATGGTGATGGTCTGAGGGAAGTGGGGGCTAGGGCTGGGTGGAGGTGGGCAAAATGGGGGAATTTGGGGACAACTGTAAGAGCATAAACAATAAAAAAGAAAGAAAAAAGAAATAAAAAAAAAGAAAAGAAAAAAAAACTCTTGAGAGGGACAGATTTCATTTATGATTTCCCAAGTGCCCCCAGTGTCTAGCTGTCTCTTTAGCAAAAACAACTGCTGGGAAAACTGAGTTGGAGAGAGACACAGCAGTTCCCAGGCCACTCTGAAGCTGAATCCATTGCCTGATATTGAAAATAGGAAGTTTGTTTCTTTTAATATATTGTTATTTTTTATCACTATAGAGAACTTAAAGGATTATCAATGTAGTACAACGTGTGTGTGTGTGTGTTGGGGTTGGTTATTGTTTCCACACCTTAGGTTCCAGTGAGCTCTGTGTCTTGTTAACCTTGGCACCTTACTATGTTGCTAGAGTAATGCATGTTAACATTCAAGTACACCTAGAAATGACGTAAATTGCCCAAAATGTCTGTACTGTGTTGACTGGTTTAAGCCTTGTGAAAGCTATTTGTGGAAGGGATATCAGCCCTGGTTTGGGTCAGAAACTTGGGCTTAAAACTTGAACCCAACATTTATCACCTTTGTGAATTTGGAAAAAATATTATACTCTTATGCCTGTTTCCTCATTTGTAACATGGGGATCAGGTGACTTACCTGAGACTTATCTGAGTCACTGAAAGATTCAAATGAAGGAACTGTGTTTGTCTTATGATCTTGACTTTCCTTGCCACAGGTTTGGAACTTAATGTTTATTGAGTGCGGCTCCCTCAGCAGTACCTCTAAGTAAACCAGCCTAACAACATTGTCCTGGGACAATCAGATGAGCTTACCAATGCCAGAAAAATATATGGAAATTTACCAAGAATTCGGTTGCTTTGGCTTTTAAAATCAAATAATGGTATAGCTGAGTTTTTTTTTTTCATCAAATTGGCTGCCTTTTCCACTATTTATTCAAAGTTATAAATGGGTGCCTTGGTTATTGGGTATAATTAGAGGTCCTGGGAATATTGTTTATGAAAATTAAACAGTAACTCTGTCAGCCCATCTACAAATTAGTTTGCTAAATAGAGAAAAATCATGAGCCAGGAATTTGTTTATGGAACTAACTTGTTTATCATGCAAAATGAATTTAGAGTTCCATATCATCCAGATAAAGGTATTACACTCAATATTTCTTCTCCTGAAGAACATGTTATAAATATGCTGTTTTAAATAGATGACTCCTTATATTTTTCACACAAATCCCTTTCATTAGCCTACTGAAATAAAAGCTGAGATTGAGTTAAATGATAACTATGAACTTGCAGAGACTATCCATATTACTTATGCTGCAGACAGCACTGTTTTATGGGTAAACACGTGTTTGCAGCATAAAAAGCTTTTATACTGCAACGTATTGAACATTTATTTAAAGAGTCACTTGGTTGGCTGGTTGATTTGACTTCATGCACTTACCTTGTATACAGACTAACATACATTGTGTTAGATGTGTTTCTTTATGAAAAGCATGTGTGTCTTTTTTAGTGGTAGTAAAATTTTAGTGTAAATAAAAATGTCACAGTATTTTCATATTAGTTTGAGAAGATTAACAAAGAAAATATATTTGTATGGCATAAACATACTCCTTCCATGAACGCTAATGGGTATCTTTGAAAGAAAGAACATATCCAGCTTTTTTTGGTGGATGGAATGAAAATTCCCCTTTCTTTGATCTTGTAAATGATCCTTCGGGTAGCTGGAGAGTGCACATGAACAAAGGAGTTGCTTTGCCCAAACTAGTGGCAAAGACTGACATTACAGTCATTTGTTACAATAGTTTGATTTTCCACTGATTTTTGTTCAATAAGAAAATGTGAATCAGAATGACTCTCCCCCAAATCATAAAGTTTGGTATATTTTATTCATTTCTGTTTTAAAATGAAAAATATTTTCTTGGTAATACAAATCATGTTACAGGAAATCGAAACGACCAGACACCGGAGGGGTTAAGAGCACGATCCTTTATTCACGCGTGGTCCCAGAGGAGTCCAACTCCAAACTCTGGGCCCTGAACAAAGGGGTTACAGGGTTTATATACTTTATCTCTACGTGGCTACATGGCAGAAGCGAGATACAGAAGCGGAATGCAGAGGAATGCAGGGGTTAA
>PVKM010003714.1:9335-56087 GCA_004027735.1 Carollia perspicillata | reverse complement strand
AGTTTTATGCCTCTGTGGTAACAACACTTACCTGACAAAGAAAGCTCTGCAGTGAATCAAAGTATGTAACAGCCCTGGCTGGTGTAGCTCAGTGGATTGAGCAAGGGTTGTGAACCAAAGGGTTGTCGGTTCGATTCCCAGTCAGGGCACATGCCTAGGTTGCAGGCCAGGTACCCTGTGAGGGCCACGTGAGAGGCAATCACACATTGATGTTTCTCTCCCTCCCTTCTCCCCTCTCTAAAAATATATTTTTTAAAGTGTACAACAAACTTGGATCTAGGCACATTCTATACATGTACACATTGTGTAATATAAGGTTTGTTTAACTGTTTCTCCACTCTTAGGAGGATACATTGAGATTTTTAAATATCTGTATTTTTGCAAAATATTCCAACTCTTTAAATGTCAAAACCAAGAGAACTCTTTCATTATTAAGGACATAAGTATACTGTAGACATCCCCTTCGAAATTAGGACAACTAAATTGCAAAAGAAAAAAAAAATCAAATACTCATAGACCATGGCTCTCAAACCATTCCCTGAGGCACTCCCAGCCACTGAGGCCAACTGACATAGACACAGGCAAACCCCTAGCTTGTAGCAGTCAGTTTTAACACAGGGTTCTGCCACCTTCCTTTCAGTGATGTCGTATCTTAGCAAAGCTGGGTTTCAGTGGCTGCTGTGATAAAAACTGCTGTGCAAAAACCAGCATGGGACAGTGAGGATGGCAGTGGTCAATCAAGCTCTACATTTGGTAAGTTGTGCAATGCCCAACTGATGCATATGTACCATTCGTAACTAACTGTAGTTGTTTAAGAATACGTCTTTTCTTTCGATGTAGTATTTTTTTTCAAACAGCTACTACATTGTTAGGACATAATTACCTTTTGTTTGAACATGACTATTACTTAATAAATGAAATTGTTACATACTTATTTTGGCCTAGGGTCACTATTAAAAAAATTATTGCCCTGGACGGTGTGGCTCAGCGGATTGAGTGCCGGCCTGTGAATCAAAAGATGGCAGGTTCCATTCCCATGCCTGGGCTGCGTGCTGGGTCTGCAGGAGAGGGCGCACAAGAGGCAACCATGCACTGATGTTTCTCTCCCTCTCTTTCTCCCTGCTTCCCTGCTAATAATAAATAAAATCTTTAAAAAGAGAAAAAATAACTAATAAAACTGTGAGAGGAGAAAGTTTGGGGACCTCTGTAATAGATTTGTGTCAGGTACTTTAATAACCTAACCAAGAAAGAAGAAAAATAAAGATTTTTCAAAATGTTTCCCATTCAGTGGTATATTCTCAATAACTCTTTAAGCAAAAATCTGGTGAGAAACAGGCTAAGGCAGCAGCAAAAACATTGAATTATTTTAGAAGATACTCCAAGATATCTCATTTATTTTATTATTTATTTATTTATTTATTTTTAGAGAGGGGAAGGGAAGGAGAAAGAGTGGGAGAGAAACATCAATGTATAGTTGCCTCTCATGTGTCCCCCACCGGGGACCTGGCCTGCAACCCAGGCATGTGCCCTGACTGGGAATCGAACCGGTGACCCTTTGCTTCACAGGCTCGTGCTCAATCCACTGAGCCACACCAGCCAGGGCGATATCTCATTTATTTTAAATCTCTGGGTACTTATTACCAACCTTTGGGAAATCTCATTAAGTGCTATATCACTTAGTCAATCATCAAGGAAAAGTACTAATTCTTGAATCTAAGTAATATGAACTTGGATGGGATACTGTGTCCTTGAAAAGTTTTAAGGTGACTGTTGAACACACAATAGTCATAGCATATATTAATTCCTAGCACTCTTTTTCTTAAAAAAATAACACTATAAATAATTCCATTCATTATAACACTACATCCTTACCAATATAACAGAAGTCACTTTCCTGAAGGATCAGATGAAATTTTCTTGCACTTAGCTAAATACATTTCTTTAGTTCACTGAAATTTTTTTCTTACTTAGAGCAAATATCAATTATCCTAATGCAATTAGGAAAGGCATCTTTTTAAAATCTTTTATTTATTTTTAGAGAGGAGGAAGGGAAGAGAGGGGAACGTCAACATGTGGTTGCCTCTCTCATGCCCCCTACAGGAGACCTGGCCCACAATTCAGGCATGTGCCCTGACTGGGAATTGAACCAGTGACCTTTTGGCTTGCAGGCCCATACTCAACTCACTGAGCTACACCAGCCAGGGCAGGAAAGGCATCTTGATGAAAGGCTCTTATGTACTTCACTATTCAGTGTAGCCACATTAAGTGGAAATTTTTAAAATATAATTTTCTCCATGGTGTTTATTTTTCTAAAAAAGAGTGTGCTGGCAGGTTACATATTGCCTAAAAGAACTGAAATATAAAACTGCATATGGAATAGCATTCTGAAATATAAAAAACTATTTAATTAGAATTTAACACAGTGTTTGGGTAACAGCGAGGTTAAAATGAAATTCCTAGCTGCTTGTATAGTACCTAATGTATATAACTCATTAAAATAATCCACTAACAATCTACCAAAAAACCCTATTTAGCTATGGTGTGAAATACAGCTTTTGATAATAGTGATATTTTCTACAAAAGAATGAGAGAGTTCAAGATATAATCTCAGTATTATTTTGAGCCATGGTAAAACAATAAAGACTTTTCAAAATACAGTGAAATTAAACAGTCTTCTCAGATAGCAGAAGGCCAGACCACATCAATGATGTGAAGGGAAACGCACGAGGGCAATGTAGCTACCCGGAAAGTAATGACTGAATTTGGTTTCTGAACATGGCTATTTTTTCTAATCTTCACATTGGCAACTCACTAATATAGACACTTAATTTAATGAGTTTGATCAACTCTGATAACATAGTTCCAAACAATGAAAAGGATCCAACTTGTCTATCAAATAAAGGTAATTTGTAAAAAAATAATAAAAAAAATAAAGGTAATTTGTTTTAAGAAACTGATAACAGATTTGACCAAATATAAATATGCAAGAAGTCAAATAAGCATGGGTATAACTTTAATTTTAGAAACACAAATACAAACCCTTTAAGTTAGTCATTTAAATAAAAGGCTACCTAGTATTTTATGTCCACTATGTTCAATGTTACCATTCTGGGCAAAATGTTGCCTACTCTCTCACATGTGGAAAAGGAGATTAAGTTTATTTCCCAGAAGCCCCTGATAGTATATGCAATTTCTTATCTCCCATATCCTGATAGTGTCTGTCCTCTTTGCTCTTGTTTCTGACTTTCTCATGGACACTGAAGCTTAATGACAAATTATGGAAGCTGTTTCCTCCTTTATGAAGTATATTAAAGACAAAAGGCATTAAGGTCATTTCACATTAATTTAGCAAAGCCAACATTATCACAACATACATTACAGTATACCATAAACAATTACATGATGGTTTCACAGCTACACTACTTACTCCAATTAACAAAATATTTCTTTATGAAAAGTCTGCTCAAAAGATTACATTCACTTCTTCACTTAATATCTTAAGGTCATAGTGGATTCAAAGACAGAAAGTTACTTACCTTAAACATCTGTATTCTCCAAAAGCATATACTCCAGAATACCCCAGAAATAGCCAAACTCCCTACAGTTTTAGGATTCTGCTAATCGAAGGGCTCTTAACAAGGTCAAAAAAATGCCACAGGTATTATTAGTGAACAAAGATCTTAATGGGCAAGTAAATTAAGTTGGAACTGCTCAAAAAAGTCTCATTCAAGCAACTTAGGTTACAGGTAGGTAATCCCTCTAGCTCTCTAGAGAATTACCTGAATGACACAGCTCCAGGATTTCTGAGTGGGTACAGTATCAGTTTCACCATCTGGCTACTCGGATTTGGAGAGGGGACTGCAGTGTAGGGGTAGATTTTCTTTTTATCTTTGACAAAAAAAAGCAAAAAGGAACGGGTTGAAAGAAAGTTGTAGTTGTTACTAAGGCCTCAACAGAGACAATATATACATCAGCTGCTCTAATTACCAAACAGACCTTTGGAGTGTCTGAGCTACAACCAAGTACCAGTAGAATCAGTTCGAGTCTGGCCCCTAGTTGCAAACTAATTTGGCTGTGAGATCTTCGACGAGGCAGTATCTGTGGCCTTATCTTCTCACCTATGAGTTCGCCTAAGATTTTAAACCATAACTCGATAGACCAGGTATGTTTCTCATTAACAATTTATTCCAGTGGAGAGATTTAAAACTGTCAATGCTCAGGCCCCACTGAGATTCAAATTTAATTGGTTTGATTGTGATGTTTAGGTACTACGCAGACTTAACTCCTCAGGCAGTAGTTAATAGGCACCCAGGGTTGAGAACCACCAACAAAAAGTTAGCGTTGGATAGGGTTGAATACCCGGGCCTCTTCAACATATAAGACCAGGGCTGGGAGCTAGCATTTTGGCACTCTGTGAGGAGTCCCAATCTCTTGTCATTAAATGAGACATTGAGGAATGTAAGAACCGAAGGTGCCAACACTACTACTATTGTCAAAGCCCTCCAGTGGTAAAATACCTGGCCTCCCTGTATCACCTGTATGGCTAAGCAAAAGGGGCAAAAGGAGTGCTTTCCGAGGATGGAGACATCCAACTTGTACTCAGTTCTGTTCCTTTCTTAATTTGGATGCTCCAATGAAAGGAGCATCCACTGAGGTGTGTCCTCAGCAAATTCCAATGAGAATTCAGGAGAGGGGGAGGAGGAGCAAGGTGTGGAGAACAGTGAAGGGGACTAGTGTGGAAAGGTGGAAAGAGACAGGTGTATTACATTGGGCATGAGTGTCAGAGGAATTTCTGAAAGATAGTACTACCCCTAGAAATGAATCACTAATTGTCAATAAGGAGGTGATTAACACTTTGGAGTACATTCATCCCTGATGGTCAATTACACACTGACAACTTCCTGGTAAGTCTTACCTCGAAGGGCCTTACAGCATTACCTTCAAGGTAGACACCTGAAAGCCTGGATTCTAAGTCCAGCTGTGCCAACAATCAGCAGAGCTGTCTATAACTGATTGTGGGAGACTTTTCAGCAGTCTCAAAGCAAAAGCATGTTCCATCAACCTTCCCCAACACACACAACGAAGGGACTGCCACTGGGTATGCGTGGATGGGTATTTTCCAAGTGTCATAATCACCACAGATTTCTCAAGTGTTCAAACCTTGCTCATGTATACCATAGCTTTGAAGAAAGGGGAAGGGAAATTAATATTTATTTTGCAATGTATTTTGAGGTTTACCTTTGACTGATATTTTAAAAAATTATTCCTCTTCTCCATTTCTTTCTCCTACAATGATTTTTATTGTTATTTATAAAATAAGGATTTAGGGCTGGATTTGATCTTGTAAGTTTATCCAACTGCCTCACCTTACGGATAAAGAAACAGAAATGACTTGAGCAAGTTCTCACAGCTTTTTAATGACAAGACCACGCACTGAAGATGGACGCTCCCACCTACCTAATATGAGTGCCTTCATTCTCTAGAGGTTTGACTCAAAGGTATTTCAGTGAAACAGGGTATCAGGAGATAAGCCAAAACACAAGGAAACAAACTTTTACAATTCTTATTTGGCTATATGCATGTAGCTGTTTCAGGATGAAGGCATCAAAATACAGAGAAACAGTAAACACCTATCTCCCAGATACACCTACAGACCTCCTCTCAGATGCTATGCCAGGCTACCCATGTTATTTCTAACACAGCTGAAAATCATAGGTGGGACATGAAGGTGGGACTGGATGTTTGGTCTTAAAAATTCCTATAAGTAAACGATGCTTCCACTGCTCTGCCGCCCTCCTCCTAATAGGTATAGAGAAACAAAATATATTTAATTAGATAAAGGTGTCCCAGGTAGGTGGCAAATGATGGGAATGCAGTCATGAGCCACCACGGATCATGTTTAATTCTGAAACTCATCAGGTAACCATCACTAAACTGAGCTTGTTTCCTTACGTGTAGAACGGGATTCTAATCTTACCGTTTCTCAGTTGCGTGAATGAAATACTGTGAAGGTACGAAGTAATACTGTATGGCACAAAACAGTGCTATAAGAAGAGTAGGTACTTAGTATTAGGGAATTTCTGAATTTCAGAAATTTTAATTTTTTTCTAAATCATGTCAAGGTCTGTTTTGGAGAAACCATTTTTCCAGTATTAAATAGAACTATATAAGAAGGGGTTTAGTGGACAAATAGCAGGAACACATTAGAGGTTTAAAAAAATTAACTGTTTTTAACTTCAAAATTTCTCAGAGCCTTGAATATAATACAGACTATGACTCCAAGATCTCCAAGATGGAAGGACAAGTGAGCAGCACCTTCCAAGCTTCTATGACCCGACCCTTTCACACGGACCATCACAGCGGAGCAATGCTCCCTAGAACACACTTCAGGGGGAAAACAACAACAGCACTATTACTATTACTATATATTTTTCCTAGTATTTGCTTGAAAACAAAATCATAAGACACTTTAGTTAAGAGAAAATTTTTCATATAAACATAAATGTTTGTAAACCTTTTATAGGCTGTCTATTCCAGCTCTATAATAACATGATTCCAAACCTGTTAAGGCCAAATCACTAACATAACCCTCTTTTCAAAAGGCCATCGAGAATAACCCACCATCAGGACAGAGAATGAGCCTTTAAGTTTTGTAGACGGCCCCTGACTCCTAGGTCCCAGGTAAGGATGTCTGTTACAACAGACAGAGCTCTTCCTTTGACAGTCCAGCAACGGCTTTCCCATCCTCTGGACCAGCCAAAATGAAGGCATCTGCCACACATAACTTTATTGTTTGTCTAACACTGAACCCCACAAAAAATTTTTCTTCTAATACAGAATTTTGAAAATAAAGAGGCAGCAACCTGAGACGGAAAAAAGTATGAGAAAAACATGGACACCTAAAACTAATATAATGTCAATGATACCTCAATTAAAAAATGAACAAAGAAAAGCATGGTAACACTCTTAAACAGTAACATCAGCTAAAATACTGAGAGATGGTCGTAGAATCCATGTCTAATACTGTCTATTTTTAGAGTGCTTATATAAATGTTACAAAGGATCTGGTAGAAACTGGTGGCAATGGCAACAAGTTCTACACCAGTTCTCTAATCTTCTCTTACAGCTGGTAGAAGGATTACGAAGTTTGCAATAGCTTGCATAGAAGACTAGTCAGTCTTCTGGGCAGTGAGTAATCAATCTGTCTACAGATTACATCTAAGAGTTCATCTCACAACTCCTCACTGGATGGTATAAGCTGTGGGCATGCATTTGTACACTGCAGGCACGCGTGATGGTTTTCATGGTCTCAAAGCTTCCCCTCGGACCAAATGAGATTAAAGCGCTCTACCTTTATGCTATGCCGGAGACAGTCTCTCCAGGGAGAGAACAGAAACCTCCTACGCAAGGCTGCTGGAGCAGGCAGTGTGAGGCGAGGAGGACGAAGCTCCTTCCTAGTGAAAAGGCTGACGGTGAGCAACGTGACGTCTATTGGAAACACGATTTGAAAACATTTTAAACTGAGTCCACTCCCAGTTCCTTTCTCCTATGGCTGTGACGGCATACAATTCTAAAGTACCTCAAGGAATTCCTGGTGCTGTTCATGTTAAGGTAGCTTACATTTTATGATACCAGTGTACTGCAAAAGTGGCTGGATCGGCCCACCTATACCTTTATGATATGCTCATCACTTCCCCCAACCGCTGGAGAAATAAGGTGACTTACAGGGAAACTCAGAGTCTAAAACAGGTATACGTACTAAGTCGCACTGGTAAATAGTGGGTTTTTTTCTAACAGCTCTTAGAAACTGGTAAGGGATCAGAATCCCATTACTACCCCCAAACTCACCCACCTTCATACATCTTCATTGACAGAGACATCAATAGCAACAGTGAGTTTACACATAAAAAACAAGTGAGGCAAAGGCAAATGCAGTGTCAATCTGTCTGAGTGTAGGCAATGACGCTTTGATTCTACCCGTACAAACTCTTTAGTCCCTTTTAGATATCCCCAACGCAGCCCTTGGGCCACAGACTTCTGCTGTGAAGAATTCAGATGTGATGTGGCCGCTCCAGTACTCTTCGCAGTACTGCATATGTCAATACTGGGAATGGTTTCTAATCAAGTTAAACTGCACACAGTACTTTAGAACAAGAAGTTTATTACTCCCACTCAGTAGTTCCTGGGGGCTTTGATGTTAAGTCATACATAATTCGAGAAATACCAGGAATCTTCTTAATCTCAGTGACCATCTTTAACACCACCTGTAATAAAACAAAGATTACAAATAGAGGAGCCAGAATCCATGGCATGTCCAAAGGACCTAAAGGGCTTGCATTTACAATTTGAAACTGTGATCTATTTTTACTATTGTCCTCTATGTATATGGGATGGTGCCTGATTAACTCTATGCAGTGAACCTATTTTCTTCTACAGATTTAAGTGACTTAAATTCTGTACCACTCAAACTAAAGTCCACAAACAGGTACCAGCCTGCAAGCTGTGTGTGTTACAGGTCAACAGCTGTTTAGAAATACTTATGGCAATTTGGCATTGCTATGGCATCTAAACGTGAGACTGAATGTGTTGAAGCCAATTCTTCACAAGCTACCTGTGGCTGAAACATTCAACTCTGAGGCTACCATGCAGTGCATAATGCACTAGGATAATAACCACTCGAGTGTACAGGAGAAGGAGGCCTGGTCACTGACTGAACACAAATTTGGCAAATCTGAGCCTAAAGAAAAACAAGACCATAGGCCACATCTCACAACCCAGCTCTGCAGCTGTAACCAGAGCCCTGCACTAGAGTACTGGGGCAGTGGTCCGGCTAACAAAGGCTCACTGTGATTTTCCTCCGCTAGTAAGCAAACAGCTCCTTTGGAACACTATGGTGAAGAAATAACAGGAGGGAGATGATCAAAAATGTAACTGAGCGTAGGCAGAACATTAAGCAATTCATGGGTTTCTGGTCATAATGACATCATTTCTCATCCTTATTTCTAATAAACTCTTCTTCACTCCTGAGGTTCTTTACTTGGAGAATAAATACTATTTAAAAGGAGAGGTTAGTTGGCAAAATTAAATAAAATTATAGGTTAGAGTTAGTAATCAGACATCTACGGGGATATAAATTTAAGGCCTTTTTCTACTGCAGTATAGTAAACAATCAATTGTGGATATAAAAAGCCTGTCTTATGAACAGAAAACCAACCCCTGAAATACCAACATTGTCACTACATTATAAAATGTATGAGGCACTGAAAATATATGTTAGAAGAAAATACATAAATTACCTCTACAGGGATCTCATTGCCAGGTGTTGCAGGTATACCAGTCATGAAATCACTAGTAATAAAGGTTCGAATAACCACAGATCTCTGGCATGAAGGCTGCTTCTGAAGTGGGTCCCGATCAAAATGTAACGGTGTCAGAATCACTGGCATCTGGCTGATTTTTCCAGCATACCCTACGAAAGGAAGTTGACATGTAGAGCCTACCACCATCCATGGAAAAGCTCTCTGACCCAATTCAATAGCCCTCCCAGACAACATCTAAAATCACACACACACCGCAGTTAGCACAGTCATTCTGCATTGTTTCCAGCTGCTCTCATAGCATCTTAAGTAAACTCAACCACAGATCTAAGAAATAGAATTTGATGACTGCAGTGATACATTACACAGCTTTATGCACGTGTGTGCATACATATAAATATAAAAACCATTAAGTCTATTCTTGTAATTTATGGTTGTTAAGGTCTATGCTGCCAACACTGAATTAGCAAACACTAAACTATTGCCTCTAGAGGAACTGCAGAATTAGGTTCTCGCAAGCCTTTGGTTCCATTTTCATGAACCAATCAGTACATAACCTTGTTTTATGTGTGCTTCTGTTTAAAGACACCTTTTTAACATTTACTGTAGATTCATTAACGTTGAGCTCATGGCCAACAGCACTGTACTCTGTACATGAACAAATCTCATCTAACCTACGTATTTTCTCTGTAAGGCGCACTGCAGCCTTCCTGTGCTTAGAAACTTAGACAGCAACTCAGTGCCATGCGTGGGGGAACATTTTAAGCAGTGAAATCACCAACAAAAAGCACGAAAATGCAAAAAATATGGCACTGAACAGACTACAGGAGGGACACTTGTTTATAGTAAGAGAACTGAAACAAGAGAGATGAATACTGCCTTGTTCAACCTCAGCTAAGAACATGTAAGTTGGGCAACTCAAATTTTCTGCCACGGTGCACCTGTCTGCAAATGGCCAAAGGGCAAATAAATTTTCCATGAAGGCAATCCCACAGATTTATCCATAGAAACAAATAATAAAAATGAAGGCATCTAAAAATTAGAAGTTGAATTCTCCTACTAGAAATCACAATGACAGCTCCCAAATTCTAGGTAAAGTATGCAATGATGAATAAGACGAGCAACTCACCAGACTCCCTGAGAATGTTCTGAGCCTCAAAATCAGCTTGGCGTAACGTACTGAGCACCCCTGTTGTCAAGAAAGTGGGAGTAACATCTGTCGGAGGCTCTTTAACTGGTGGGCCAAATATATAGACGACTCTAGAAGAGCGGAGGAGAACATTATAGAGAATTACATTTAGTATGAGAAGCAAGGCACATAGAGTAACATTCTTCCCATTTACCTTTAGGCGCCTCTCCTAGTCATTTGAAATCCCCAGTGGATAAGTTAGGGTACAAAATTATAGATGGGTCTATGTTCTGTGTACCTCCCTCAAAGTGTATTCTATAGAATACTGATATCTCAGAATGTGCAAGGGTAATATGTGATTATTGCAATCCTCTTTTCATATAACATCCTGGATTAAAGAATATCCCCAAAACTTCGTATCTGTCTGGATCTGTGGTGAAAATAGGGTCTTTGCAGATGTCATCAAGTTAAAATAAGGTTATAATGCATGGGGATGGCTGTTAATCCAATGACTGGGTGTCCTTCTAAAAAGAGAAATTTGGGAACACACATACAGACAGAGAATGGGCTTTGTGAGGATAGAGACAGAGACTGGAGTTACACTGAAACGAGCCAAGGACTGCCAACAAATACCAGCAACTAGGAAAAGCCAAGAAAGGACCCTCCCCCAGAGCCAGCAGAGAGAGCATGGGCCCTGATGACACTTGGATTTCAGACCCCTAGCCTCCCACACTGTGAGAGAGCAATTTCTCTTGTGATAAACCTCTCAGTTGGTGGTCACTTGTTAGGGTAGCTCCAAGAAATTAATACTCATAAGCCTGGGGAAACACTGAGTTCAACAAATAAACAAGTTGTTTTACAACAGAACTTCAGAAATTGTAACAGGCTAATAACATACACTGGAAACCTTCAAGATGAAGCTACAGTGGATTTCCCAAACTTATTTGACCACTCAATCTTTTCACTTTGGGAAACACTGATTCCAAGGAAAGATTCTCTTTCTCACTTTATTAAAAATGTCACCAAAATGGACCCCAAAACTTGGTATGCTCCTGTTTCCTTCTAAAAGGAGTAACTCAGCACTGCTTTCAGTAAACATCTATTTGTAGGAAGACACACCACTGCAGGTGTTAATAAAAGTTGGGTTTGGAACATGGCTTGAAGGAGGTAGGTTCAAACAACTCAGGGGAATCAGCTATTGATATATCCAAAATAAAAATTAATGTGCAAATCAAAGGAAAAATAAATCTGACAAACTAAACTGAAAATAAATTATACAGGTAGTTATTTTAACAATATCTGGCACATGTCTATTTTCTTTGATTTCCTCTGAGATTATTAAATTAACTATATAACCTTTAGATATTTTTTTCAATCCTTTTGAAATGTTACCACAAAACCAATAGCCAGTGTAAGCTGCTAATTTGGAAGACATGTTTTAAAACTGCCTTTAGTATTTTATACTAAAATAAAAATCCTTTCCATTTTTCCTTTAAACAAAAAAGTAAGCAGATGATTGTATTGTGTTGAAGGAACAAAACACAAGATCTTATTAAAAACCTCTTCAATTGTGACCTAAGTGTGTACCTGAATCTGTGCTTGAGCTTTTTTATCCTTCGACAGTGGAAAAACCTGAAAAGCGCATCCTCCCATTACACCTCACCCCGTCCCCCTGCAGAACACACCTGTTAATGTTGTGACACATGCGAGGTATGAGCCTAGCCAGGAAGATGAGAGACTCCCAGTCCGGTTCGTCTTTGCTGGAGATTCCACACACATAACTGTAGGAGCGACAATCACCCTGAAAGCACAGATACGACCAATGTTAATGGTCTTACAGAAGTCGAAAGCTGGACTGGAAAACATTCCATGCATGGTGACACCATTAGTAACAATTACTTTTTGAGAAAAAGAAAAACTTTTATAAAAGTATATATGGATATCTCTCTAGTAATATAAATAAATCCTAAATTAAAATCTCGTATTAAGGTCCACCTAAACCAGTTCAGACATAAAGTGTCACGGTAATTTTTTAAGGATTTACTGAACATGTGCCAGAAGCACACTGGGATTTCGCTCCAGGCGCCGGCCCAGCTGTGGACAGCATGCACGCTTGATCTGGCAGACGGGAGCTGCCGTGCTGATGGGGGGAATAAAGGATTCTTCTGTCAGAGGTAAAAAATAACTTCATAAACTTTCACTTATCAATTTCTTTTAAACTGAGCTTAAATAGTTACTTTTTAAAAAGTGAATAAAACTGTACTAATATCGATTCCTTTTGTCCTGTCTAATCCAAGTGATTTTCTTTTTTAAAAAAAATCAAACTGAAAAGCAATTTTAATAGTCACTAGAGAACTACCTAATACCCAGTATATTGAGAAAATGAGAATTCTGACTGTGTGAATGCTAATTTGATAGTATCTATCAAAGTTTAAAATGTACATGGTCTTAATCTAGGAAATGATCTTACAGAAGTACATGAGTAACTGCTTAAAGAAATAAAACATTACTCGCTAAAATGCCTATAAAAATGAAATGCCCATAGGTAGGGAAATGATTAAAAGTATGGTGTAACCGTATATGGAATATAATGCAGCAGTTAAGAAAAATCTACTTGTAGTGGCATGAAAAGGTAAGTTCATGGTGTTCCGTTAAGAAAAAAAAAGTGACAGTGTGTCTGTGTAATTCTCTTTTCTTTTTAAAATAAATGTATGTGGAAGAACACACACAACAGTTGGAGAGCAAGAACAGAGAAAATCCCCTTCAAATGTACTGCATTTGGTTATTTTTACAATTATGGTTTACTTTGGTATTTAGAAAATAGACTTCATTGCTATACTAACCATGTATCATGATTTTTACTGGGCTTCCAGGGCTCTCCAAAGACCTGAGAGACCAGAATGAAGTTAAATACCTAACAAAAAAAAAGCCTTTCATTTTAATGGGAAGAGTAGTGGAACCTGAATAAGCTTCATTTTTTAAAAAGTCACTCATCCAACAAATTCAGCAAAAAGAGTATGCTTATTAAGTTTTAGATGAATAATCTCTACAACAGTTCATTTCTTTCCACACATAATTCTACTCTACAAGGCCATTATAAACACATTAACCTAGTAACTGACACTCATACCATTTTCGGTTAAATTATTGACACCTTTTAGAGTTTTCAT
Source organism: Carollia perspicillata (assembly GCA_004027735.1). NCBI lineage: Eukaryota > Metazoa > Chordata > Mammalia > Chiroptera > Phyllostomidae > Carollia > Carollia perspicillata. The sequence continues at coordinate 42,471 of PVKM010003714.1, read as the reverse complement.
TTTACTACAAACTCTGAACAACAGGAAAGAAACCTTCCTCTTCTCTACCCTCTGACGGTTTTTCCCCCAGAAACTCACTTGAGAATCCCATAAATAAAGAATATAATCTAATTATGAATAGCACTCTAATAGCTGAAACTACATTATCCTCACATGCTTGTACAACTGGAAAGACAGAACAACACAAAAATGTTCCCTGTGCATTACCACAGCTAAGAGAGGAAAGACCTGAGACAGAAACAGAGAGCACTGGTTTAAAAAGTACGCAGGCTGAGAACAAGACCGAAAGTGGTGAAACCCGATGGCGTAACATGTTCATCTGGCACCTTCTTGCAGCTGGATACTTCTAAAGTCACAGTGTATTTCACACCAAGAAGGATAAATGAGAACATGACCTCCCGGTGACTCTCCTTCAAGGCAGAAACAAACAAGCTAACTCTACAGCAAATCATTCTTCAAATTTTTGCTTTTGTTAGAGATGACAGATGTTCCAAAACTACAAAATCTCAGCCTGAATATTGAGTCCTTATATATAACCTTATTCACTCCATAAGCATTATATAAAACATCGCCTTTTTACATTTCTATAGTTGGTATATTATTTTCATATTCCTAAGTCATTCCTATTTCTATATTAGTGGAACGAACGTCTGCAGAAAGTCATGCCATAGGTCAATCAATGAATTCTCACAACTCACCTGCACACCTACAGTCTTAATTGGCAGAAGGAAGGCATTCAGCGAATGCAGACTTGTGATTTGCATCAGCTTCTCCTGGTCCTCTTCTGTAGTGCAGGCTTTGACTCTTTGTAATAGCGTATGCGGCTGAGAAAACCAGACACATTTCTTGAGATTTCAAGAAATAAGGTACTCACTCTTTTGGTATCCCTATTACTATCTGACATATTTACACTTACTAGTTTACAGCAATAGATCCTGTTGGGCATTTCCCTCTAACTTGTGTGTGCTATGCATTAAATCAGAATTTCATTCCTGCGGGCTAGGGCTACCTGAAGTTAAATATCAGGTAAGAAATACAGATTAGATTTACCTCCAGGCTTTAATCTTCCGTCACCAGCAAGGAACCTATTTCACAAGTCAAACCTTCTCCTTCTCTCTAGTATTCTCTCTAGTAAAATTTTTTGCCATAAAGTCAATTTTGTCTGAAATTAATCTTCCTACTTCTTTTCTGGGGGCTTACTTACCTAGTATATTTTTACTTTCACCTCTTCAATTCATAGGTAAAAAGACTATAGGTAGATTTTACTTTTCAATCTCGTTCGACAATCTATGTCTTCACTAGAGATGCTAGTCCTTTTAATTAATTGTGGCTTAATGATATGGCTGATTTCATTCTACCACTTTATTCAGTAATTTCTACTTGTCCCACTTTTTATGCTTCTTTTTCCTTTCTTACATTGTGAACTGATGACTTCTCCCAGCTCCTTTATTTCCCTTTGGTTTTGAAGTTAAACCCTCCATTTTCAGGCTTTTAATAGTTCCCCTTAAATGCTAGCATGCATATTTAACAAAAGAGAATTAAGATCCTAACCTCCTGGCAAACAATACAATCATTTTTAAAAGCTTTAACTCCCATCAATCCCCTTGTGGTTTACCTGCTATTAGTTATATATTACTACAGTGTTTTTAAATAAACACCAAAAATTACAGATTATTTTTATTATATATTCCATGTTTGTTTGAATTTTAGCCATTTACCATTGCCTTTGTTTACCACATTTTCTTGTATCTGAGAGCTTTCTCCTAGAAATCTTTTGCTCCTCCTAAAGTCAGTCCTTTAAACAGTGGTTCTCAAGCCTAGCTGTAGACTCAAATTACTTGGTTTGATCAGGTTCCATCCCAGGTTAAATAAGAAATTCTAGGAAGAAGGGGTCCCAGCATAGTATACAACAAAAGCTCCCTCAGATGATTCTAATACACAAGCAGGGTTAAGAACCACTGCCTTTATTGAGAAGGCAGTGCATCTATTCATCACTGTTCATATTTTCTCTTGGGACTTTGAAGTCTTCTTGCTTTTACCACTGCTTTCTGTATAATGGTCTTTCCTCTGTGTGGTAAATCAATCTTTTCCTGGAGCTGCTTTGACTTTAGGAAGTGTACAGCTTTGCCAGGTATGTCAGCTCAATATCAAATTCTTTTCCTTTATCCTGATAGAGATGTATTATGTGTTCCAGAATCCGAGGCATGGTCTTGAACTAGTGTAAAGGAATTCAAATATTTTGTCTATTATCTCCTCTGAAAATATGTTCAAGGTGACCTTTTCATTCTATCTTAACTTTTATCCACATTTTCCCTTTGGTGCTTTGCTCTGATTTCTGGATAATTTCTTAACATCTCTCTTTAGCTGTTTTTCATTTTAGTGATTTCCATTTCTAAAACTTAACTTTTTAAAAACTGTCCAGTCATTTGATAGCCTCTTAGCATACACCTTATTCTTATTATCAATTGCTTCTTTTATTTTATGTCCTTTATGTGGTCTGCTAATTCTAGTACTTGCAGTGTTTGAGGGTATTGTTCTGCTAGTTTCCACTAGCTCTTATTCATGGAGCCTTGCCTCTATACGTATTTTGTAATTTTTTCTTGTAAGCTCATATTTGTTGGATCTGTATTGATGGGAATTCTTTGAGGCTCCAGTAAATTAATTTACACTGCTTCTTGCTTGACATCCGTGAGCACTGTCAACCAAGGTCCACTTTATATTAGAATTGAAATCGTAGCTTGCAATTAATTTTTCAGACCACACAGACTGTGAATTTAGTATTCAAGTCTACAGAAGGATTAGAATACTTTTCCAGTCATCCTCAATATGGAGCTAAAACAAAATACCCTTGCTTTCTTGCAACACATATAAAGTATTTCAAAACACCTTTTCACATCTAGCACTTTTAAGGATTCAGGGTGTCCAATCTGCTCTATGACTGGAAATAAAGTGTGCATTTAAGTGTCTCTGTAGAAAAATTTTCATAGTCATTTCTAAGGTAAAATCACTCTGACTCTTCAAATAAAGAAAGCCAAATAAATTCACTATAATAAATTCTGGAGTACAAGAATCTGTTCAATTCTTTGCACTGATCAGCTTAAACTGTTTAAAGCTCTCAAAACATACAAATTCAATGTAAATTATTACCTTTTTAACACTTGCAGAGAAATCCGCTACTATTTTCAAAATATTGTTGGTTTCAGGAAAGTCCTTACAAATGTAAGGCTCTTCAGCACATATCACTCTGATTGCCAGACCAGGACCTACAGAGAAGAGCAACAATGGTATTTAATATAAGAATTTAACATAAAAATGTCACTACTCCCAAAATATAAAATCCTTTCAAAAATTAAACCCCATGTGCCATTTTAAAGTTTTTTTCTTAGTTTTATTGAGATATAATTGACATATCACCACTGCAAATAGTTTCAAGGATCAAATAAGACAATATATGTAAAGTATTTAGCAGAATGCCTAGCACGATCAGTACTCAAGAATTGTGAGCTATTATTGTTTATTTTAATTAGACCATTATCTGAACTCATCTCCAAATGATGAGAGCTAGAAACTGAAGTACAGACTTGCCTAAATTCGTACTAAAAACATGTTAAAATTCTCAGTCCTAACATTAAACAAATATCACCTCTAATTAATTATTTTTCTAAATGACAGCAAATGACTATTTAAAGAGAATTTTTTATTTGTTCATGAAGTTACATACAGCCTGTGCAAGAAGTGGTTCAGTAATTCAGACAAGTGAGCCATGGTATAAGGATCTCGGAGAACAAGCGTGAGCCCTGTCTTCCATCATGGCACCACAGAGAGAACCCACAAATCCCAGCTCTGCCACCAAGGAAGAACTGTCTGGAGATGTTATTAAACCTCTCTCTGCCTTGGTTTTCTCATCCGACGGCAACATTATATGCCAGACACACAGGAGTGGTACAATATTTAAATATAAATATGATGGAAAATACATATTTAATAAAATGAAGTATACACATAGATACTAAAAAGAATGCTTATTCCCTAACCACCTTTTCCATTCCCTCAGGTTACATATTGCTTGTGATACAAAATTGTGATACAATAATTTGTATTATTTTGAAATTGTCTGAATTGATTTTTCTTCAAAATGAAGGTCTAAGGACAAATACAGAATTCAATTTTAATCTTACCTGGGAATGGATGCCTGGAAACTAACTCTTCTGGAAGTCCAAGTTCTCTACCTAAAATTCTTACTTCATCTTTATGAAAATCTTTCAGAGGTTCTATTACTTTTCCCTACAGCAGGAAAAAAGCCAATTAACACAAATTACAAACCAAAGTGACATGGAAAACAAAGAATAACAAATCACTGGTTTTTCCTGTTATCCTTTACCTTAGATTCAAAAATCAGTTTTAAAACTTCATTTCTTCCTGCATGCTTATAGGCATTAGACGAATATTTTAGTGATTTTATTTCTCTTTGAAACACATTTTAAATATACATAAAGCAAACTTACCCTCTATCTTTGATACAGTACTCACCAGACGACAAGGCAAGTTAAAAAAACACTAGTATTTCAAAATAAAACTCTCCAAATACAATCAAGAAAGTGAAAAGACAACCCACATTAGGCAAATCATAAAGTTTATATATTATAATTACAAGTTCTTTATAAAGAACCCAATTCAATAAAAAGATAAATAAACTAATTTAAAAAGGAACAAAAGATCTGAATTGATATTTCTCTAGAGATATATAAACAGGCAATAAGCACATGAAAAAATATTTAATATCATCAGCTATTAGAAAAATGCAAATCAAAACCACAATGAGATACCACTACACATTCACTAAGACACTCAAAATAAAAAGAGAGAGATAATTTAGCCATTATGATAGCTACTATCAAAACAACAGAGAATAACAATTGTTGGTAAGGTATGGAGAAACGAGAACTCTTGGCATAGTTGATGGGAATGTAACATGGCATAGCCACTATGGAAATATTAAGGAAGCCTCAAAATATTAAAAATATAACTACTATATGATCCAGCAATCCCACTTCTTGGCATATTCTAAAAGAACTGAAAGCAGAGATATTTGCAAACCCATATTTACAACACAATTCACAATCACCAAAAGTGGAGGCAACCAGAGTGTACACTGACAGAGAAGTGGACACACAAAATGAGTGTATACATCCAACAGGATACTATCCAGCCTTGAAAAGGACATCTTAACATGGACTAACCTTGAGGACCTATGCTAAGTGAAATACGCTAGTCATAGTATGATTTCACTTACATGAGGTACCTGAAGTAGTCAAATCATTGAAAGAGAAAGCAGAACTGTGGCTGTCAGGGGATGGGGGAGTGAGAAAAAAGGAGCTATTGTTGCATGGGCATAGAGAGTGTTAGCTTGCAAGATGAAAACTTACAGAAATCTGTTTCACAACAATGCAAATAGACTACTGAACTGTACACTTAAAAATGGTTAAGGGAGGGAAGAAAAGAGGCTTTATGGGAAAGTTCACATAAGTTTTTACCTCTTCTCTCAACTTCCTGATAAGCTCTGTGTCATTATGATGGGTTTTGATGAGTTCAGCTTTGCCACTTGCAACAACAGATGCACTTTCAATGAGATCAGGCCGTAAGGTACCTTGGGCAAGGAAAACCTCCTCAGGTTTCAGGTTCATTTCTCCAATTACTTCATTGGCAATCTATAGCCAACAGGAGCAAAACAGCCTTTTAAAAGGTGAATGTTTTAGCAAGACAGCAAAATTTTATACCTTCAGCTAGATTTCTCAAAAGTCCTTGTGCAATGCTGACCAGATGAAACCCACCCATTATAACTCCATGAAGAACACTAAGAAAATGCTTTCGCATGATTCAAAAAAGTTTGCAAACATTCCCCCCTCCAAAAGCTAAAACCTAGCCACTGAAACACTGAACATCTAATATCAACTGAAAATAGCTGTTCTTAGTTAAAACAATAGCACGACATAAGTACACGTTTTTTAAATACAAAAGTTTCTACCAGTCTACATAACAGCAATATACAGTAAAACTCTTAGCAAAAAAATGAACAAAATTAGCAAATTTAGTTATTTGATAATAATGACAAAGAAAAACAAATACTAAAATTCACATCAAACAATGCTACACAGAGGATGTTAACAAGGTACCTTAACAAAAGTATCCCCAATGATTTTTCTTTTCTCCTCAGGACTTGTAGTCATATTTAACGTTTTGCTAATTCTTTTCCGTGGAGTTCTGTCTTCCTCTGATATTGGTAGAGTTGTTGTTCCATTGTAGAAAGAGTGAGCAGCATTTATCACTGGGCAAGAGAGCAGAAACATGTTTTAATCTAAAAGATTTTTAGCCCTGGCTGGTGTGCCTGGTATTGACATGCCCAAATCCAAAGCCTCTCCTGTGTAGCGTCTCTACAGAATAAATCCCGTCTTCTGATGGAGAGGGACAGCAGAAGTTTGTTCCTGTGCTGAAGATAAGAATCTGCTCCCCAGTTTCCCACCAGTCCGCTTTAGGCTCACCCAGAGGACCATGCCCCCCAATGCTTCCAAATTGCTGAGCCTCCTGGAAGTCTTGCTTTTGTTGGCTTCCTCCCCTCCCCTCTACCCCTTGGTTTTGGAGTCCTCCATTTTACTACGTAAGTTACCAGGAACAGAGGCAGGTTTTTGTGGGGCTAAGAATGTTTACAATTTGGATGTCCTTTTCAAGAAAAAGAGTAACAAATTAAATATTTTAAGAATTAACCATCAATACTAGGATGGCTAACAGGAACTTACCTATACACAGAAACAGTTACAAATCACGAAGGTACAGTCATGCCTCGTTTTATTGTGCTTTAATTTATTGCATCTCATAGATACTACTTTTTCTTTTAACAAATAGAAGGCAAGAACCTCCACTTGCAAAAAGGATTACCATTCACCTTATTATGATGGTCTGAAATGGAACGTGCTGTATCTCCAAGGCATGCCTGTACCACCAAACCCGAATGAAATGTATACCTAACTCAACCTTTTCTTAGCCTAATCCCAAAATGCCCACAGCCACTCAAACACGACCCAACAGAAAGCCAGTTAGAGAAAACAAAGTGAACTTAATTAATCGCACTTGTGCCCTGGCTGGTGTGCCTCAGTGGAATGAGTGCTGGTCTGCGAACTGATAGGTCACCAGTTCGATTCCCAGTCAAGGCACATGCCTGGGTTGCGGGCCAGGTCCCCAGATGGGGGTGTACAAGAGGCAACCACACATTGCTGTTTCTCTCCCACTCTTTCTCCTTCCCTTCCCCTTTCTCGAAAAGTAAATAAAAAAACTTTAAAAAATAAAAATATAAAATAAAATAAATCTCACTTGTAAATTCATTAAAATGTGACCATGTGAAGAGAATCCTAGGGTCCCTCCCAGATTTCTGGAAAAGATTTGGCATGAGGAATTGTGAAATTTAAACTTCACTAGCTTAGAGACAACTGGCTTTATCCATCAGCTTTCCACCTTCGACATGTTGTTGAAGCCATTAGACCCCTAGCCCCTCCTCTATTCTTTGTCCTTGCAGCATGACACTTGTTTTATGTACATACTGTCACTTAAGTGAAGCTTCAAAAAGAGAAACAGACTCCATGTTTACTACAAGTCTTCATTTTACATTCAACCTTTCAGCACAGATTTCAATTAGTTCAATGATATATATGGCTTCATAATTAAACTACTGACTTAATTTCACTATAACTATTGATAGCACCTTATTTTTTTTAAAAAAAGATTTCCACTAATGTAAATGCAGTTATGGCCTGAGAAGCTTACTAGTGGCCTTAAAAAAACGGCTATAGACTTTTCAGTTCTCCTCCATATCAGCCTTCCTGTTTGTTAAATAATCTGTATAACCATACCTGCTGTAGGCAGGCTTGGGTATTCTCATGCATAAATAATACTATGGGTGAGAAAAGATAACTTACAAAAAGAAAGAGAATGAGTAGAAGAGAACAATCATAGCTACAAAATGGTAACTTACTGATCTATATATAACATTAGGAGTCATTAACAGTCTTAAAATTTATACAGGGACCCTTTCTGAACCAGAAGTAATTATAATATAAAAATAAAAAAATAAAAAATATTTTCAACCATGAGATTATTGGGAAAACGGTACTTGATTAAGGCAATGTGCTTCCTTGGTGTGTGGTTTATAAGGCTAGATTTGACTCAAGCAGTCCTGACATGCAAATTAACTTTTCTGGGGTTCATCAATACCTTTGACCTGAATTCCAAGTTTTTTGAGGGCCTCTTCTACAGACTGGCTTTCTCGTTTTCTCATAAAGCCATTGTCAATGTGCACAGCAATGACCTGATCTTGGTTCAAAGCACGATTCAGCAAAGCCGTACAAACTGTCGAGTCTACTCCACCACTGAGTAAAACCTATAGGGTGAAATGAAAAATCAAATTGAGTACAATAAGCAAAAAAACAAAAATAAACATAAAAAATATCAGCTTAGATCATTACCCGAAAACACCGTATCAAAGGAATGCATGGAAACTGAAAAAGCACTCTGAAAGAGCGGGACTCACGAAGCGTTTGACCACCCAGTCCACGCTCACTCTATGTCGAAGAAGCCAGCTCTGAGTTCTAGCATTAGACATACGTTTGTAGACTTTTTGCTTACCAAAACTTTTGACGTGCCTACTCTCTCTTTGATCTCTCGAATGCACTCAAGTTCTCTGTTCTGCACAGTGAAGGTCCCACTGCACCCAGCTATTTCATAAAGGAAGTTCTTCAGTATTACTTTCCCATTTTCTGTAAGGCCAACTTCAGGGTGGAACTGTACTCCGTATAATTTTTTAGATTCATTTGCTATACCTTTACAGAGAAAATAATAACATTAAAGTTTTTTCATATTGAAAGGCTCAACTAGTACCCATAGTAATTCCTCATAATTTCTTCCTCTAGAAATATAAAGATTGATATGAATTAGTTGGATTTTTAGAAACAGGACAAAAATAGTAAAAGTAAAAACTGTATTATCATGATCTTTCTTTATATAAAAATCTTTTCTTATGTAGCAATTAGTGAACTATATGACAATAAAATAAGCCCTACAGATATTATTCCACAGTACCTCACTTCACCAAGATTACTTCAATTCTCCTGATTACTTAATGCAATAACTCAATTTTGGTTCTTGGACCTTTATGGCTTTCACATGCAACGTGCAGGGACCAATTTTCTCTGTGAGAAGAGCAGATGTGAGACCACAGAAGATTCCAAGTGTACTATTAACCATAAATATAATTTCACTGACTTGACTGATGTGTTTCTAACAATCCGTGTTTCTAATGATTAACTACTGTGTATCAGATGTTAGGTTAGATATTTCACATGTGCATATATTACCCCTGTTAAGAGGTATCAAGATACTTGCTTGAACTCAGAGTTAAGTAGTTAAACAGGCCTGAAAGCTCCCAAACTCATACTCATTCCACTATGTTAGGGTACCTCACATTTTATTTACTTGGCTTCCAGGGCACCACTCTCCCAGTTCACTTCTTAATTCACCGTCTGCTCCTTCTGAATCCTTTGCTGGTTCCTCTTCATCTTATGCAAGCTGCCCACTACTCAGCCCTCAAATCTCTTCTCCGTACATTCTGAGTGATCTCAAATTCTCAGGACCTTAAATTCTACACATATGGTGGAACACTCCCAATTCTGTACCTCTAGCCCAGTTCTCTCCAGTCTAGACTCATGCATACAACTGCCTACTCATGCTTTCAACATTTAATAAGGTATCTTGAATTAAATATGCAAACCCAAACTTCTGCATTCTTTCCCATTAGGTAAATAGAAGCTTCATCCTCTGGGTCTCAGGCTGAAAAACTTGGGAGTTAAAACTTGACTCTACTCTCATTTCCCCACTCCACATGCAATCCAACAGCAAATCCTCTATACCTCCCTTCAAAACACATCGGAATTCAGTGTAACTTCCCTTTTCCAGCCTGGCATGTAAAAAGCTGGAAAATGCCACATTGTCCTAACAAGAAATACAAGGATGACTATTGCCCTTGGAGAAACTAACAGGCAAATACAGAGAATCACAACTTAAAAGAGAGGAAACCCATGAGCTTCGACTCCACAGAACCACTGCCAACCTGGGAAAACCTGAACTACAACTGATGCATTGCTGGAGGCTCAGCCAGAATAATTCTGAGAGACAAAAACTCCAGAAGCACCCAGTCACTAGGGGCACCCACACTTTCATGAATGTATGTCCAGCAGAGTTTGGTAAATTTTTCCTATAAAGAGCCAGAAATTATTTTAGCCTTTGCAGGCCCTACTGTCACTAAAGCAAACACAATCATCTACAGCAGGGGTGTCAGACTCATTTTCACCGGAAGCCAGATCAGCCTTGTCGTTGCCTTCAAAGGGCCAAATGTAATTTTAGGGCTGTGTAAATGTATCTACTCCTTAACAGTTAAGCGAGAGCTCAGTGCTGCCGCTGGTTAGAAACACAGTGCCGGACGAATAAACAAGGTGGTGGGCCGGTTTCGGACCATGGGCCTTGAGTTTGCCACCTGTGATCTACAAGCAACACTTAAAGTAATGGATGTTGCTGTGTTCCAATAAAACTTTATTTATGAACACAGAAATTAGAATTTCACTTAATTTTCACATGTCACAAAATAGAGTTCTCTTAAAAATTTTTTTCCAACCATTTAAAAACATAAAAACCATAGTAGCTTGTAGGTCATGAAAAAACAGGCAGTGGGCCAGACCTGGTGGGAGGCTGTAGTTTGCTGACTCCTTGACTCTAGGACAAAGTCCAAGTCCCTTACATTGAACAAAGACTCTTCATGAAATGGCCACTGTCTAATTAATCTCACCTCTTATCTTCCCATTCATTCTCTACTCCAGCCATTCAAGCAAGTGTAATTACCAAACAGACCATGCTCTCAACTCCAGGTCTATGCAAAAAACCTCACAGCAGCAGCAACAACAAACTCCTGAATGGTAAGTGATCAGAGCTGGACTGCAGAATACAGGGTAATACCAAAAGTTCACTGCTTTCCCATAGAGCAGAAATGAACAAGTGGAATTTGAAATTTAAATCACAATACAATTAATATAAGCACACCCCCCAAATGAAATACTTAGGTATCAATCTAACAAAATGCATATAAGACCCCTGAGAATCCAATCACCCCTGCCCACTTCCACCCGTCACAATGCTCCTTAGACGGTTCTCTCTCCTTTCCTGATTACTACCACAAGTTCCTGGCTGCTCTCCTTGCTTCTGCATTTGATCTTCTCTTTTCTCCTCAATGTAGCCACCGCACTATGAGTAAAGCAAATGGTTTCATAATGGCCTCAAAGGTCCAGTGTTCTGGTACCCAGCAACCTCTCTGGCCTCAACTGCTACCACACTCCTCCATGTTTACTCCACTCCAGCCACCTAGTCTCCTTGCTGTTCTCAAACATGGTCTCATCTAAGAAGCACTGTACTGCTCTTTCCTTTTCCTCCCAAATTCCAGAAGGGTCTGTACCTACTACCTTCATGTCCATATCATCTTGCAGAAATACCTTCCCTGAGTACCTGACACAAAATGTTGACAACCCTATACCACACACATTCTGCAGCACTCCTCTCTTCCCCTAGTTTTTCAATGCACTTAGTAAACACAACTGATACTCTGTGTTGTCTGTCCCTCCCCTTAACTAGAATATTAAACCAAGATTTTGTCCATTTTGTTCATTACTTTATCTTGGCACCCAGAATGGTGCATGGTACATAGTAGGTAATCAAATATTTGTTAAATGAATAAAAATGCATAAGCCATCCACTGCTGTTGATCTATCATATGAAGTGAAAACATTTCAATATGAAAACCATTCTTGATCATTCTTATGGGAATATATTAGTCTCTTAAGTAACTGCGGGAAGATTACTCAATTCATTTTATCCATAATGAATCTTTTTTCAATATATTATTTATTAGATATGGCATTTTTAACAAAAAATTTAATTAATAAAGCCAACTTTTTCTTTTATTGACTTCTAAGACTACTGGTGATTTATTTGCATTACAATATCAAGTAAGCAAGTGATTACAAATAGCCAGAAAATCAATTCCTCTTCTTCAAAAAAGCAGTGCATGGGTTGACAAACTTGCTACAGAGAGCTACACAGTAAAAATGTGAGGCTTTGTGGAATGCATATGTATAGTCTCTCTCTTACTATAACCCTTTAATAAGGTAAAAATTAGATTCTTAATTTTGGACATAGAAAACCCGGCTACTTGCTGGATTTGACCCACAGGTTAGAGTTTGCCAACCCTGGTTCAGAGAAACGCCCCCGTGTGCTCAGTCCAGTGTTCTGCAGCCGTCTAAGACACATGCCTATGCATACCTAGGAGAGACATTTAAAAAGGCAACCGTGAACATATCACACTAGAAAGATGGACAGTTTCCAAATTTTTCCTGAGCTATAAAAGTATACCTGCTGTGTTTCATGTCTGAAAAACTTATGTTAGGATAAACAGTTAAAAAGTATTTCAGAGCAAACCAGTAAGTAACTTCTACATAATCCTCCTAATACTTACTTCCCTTCACAAATTGGTGATTAATCCTACGACATTTACAACATCTTTAAAAAAATAAGAAAAATCAAGAAGAGTACCTTATACAGAAACATACTTAGTCTCTCCAGATAAATTTTTAAAAATAAAATCTGCAAAAGTTGTAGGGTTTTCACCTGCCACAATGTTCCCAGAACGCGCCACAACCTTGAATCCATCGGCAACTTTGTCTACACTGTCTCCATGGGTGAGCAGAACAATTTCTTCCTTCTGAAGGCCTCTGAACACACAAAAGGTAACACACAACACATAAATATCTTCAACCCATGATTAATGGGTTCTTTCGCTTTGTTTTTCTCCAGCTGGCGATATAACTGACATATAACATCATGTAAGTTTAAGGTAAATATATATACACATATACAATTACAGTTGTACGCCTTACTTATATATGAGGTCTGTCCAGAGTATCCAGCTGTGTTTGCACCACATTGGTGTAACCAGGCAGCCAGAGAGTGAACTGGAAGACGCATGCATGAACAATGAATGACAACTTCACTGTACTAGTCAGCAGGTGCGGTAGATGCCCTCGAGTGAGCACGTGTACTGTGTGGCCATCACGTTCAAAATGATTTGGGTGGGCAGAGCAACACATCAGCATCAAATTTTCTATTAAGCTGGAACATTCCTCTGCAGAAATGATCCAGATGATTCAGAAGGCCGCAGCTACAGGCAACTGGTAATTGGCAGCTTCATCACAACAACATGCCCAGTCATGCATCACAATCTCCTACTGAGTTTTTTTTCGGCAAAACATCAAATTGCCCAGGTGACTTGGCCCCCCTATAGCCCAGATTTGGTGCCCTACGACTTCTGGCTTTTCTCTAAACTAAAATCTCCTTTGAAAGGGAAGAGATTTCAGACCGTCATTGAGATTCATGAAAATAAGAAAGGGCAGCTAATGGTGATTGGGAGAACTGTGTGAAGTCCCAAGATGTCAACTTGGAAGGGGACTGAGGCGTCATTGTTCTATGTACAATGTTTCTTGTATCTTCTTAAAAAAAAAAGCCTCTATTTTCCATATTACATGGCTGGATACATTCTGGACAGAACTTATATGTATCATGTATACATGGTGAAATGATAACCACAGTAAGGTTAGTTCCCACATCCATCACGTCACATAGTTACCATTCAAGTGTGTGTGGTGGGAACATTTAAGATCTACTCTCTTACCAACTTTCAAGTACACAATACAGTGTTATTAACTGTTGACACCATGACGTATATTAGATCCCCAGAACTTATTCATCTTATAACTGAAAGTTTGTTCTTTTGCTTTAGAAATACTAGTTTGCCATGTGTATAGATCAAGAAAGTAGAAATAAACAAGTAACAATGCAACACTGCTGGAATTTAAATTTATTCTATCCATTATCAATAAAGCCAATAAAAGAATATTAAATCTAGGTAAAAAAGAAATAACCAATAGTCCAACAAAATGGGCTTTACCCAAAACATGGAAAAAACCCAAAGAGAAAACAAGTGACTAAAATTTAAGTTTTCTAGTTTTCAGAAAACTCAACAAATTTTTAAATCCTTATTCAAGGACATGTCCTTTGATTTTAGAGACAGAGGAAGGAAGGGAGAGGGGGGAGAAAAAGAGAGACGGACAATGATTGGATGCTTCCTGCACATGCCCTAACCGGGGATTGAACCCACAACCCAAGTATGTGCCCTGCCTGGGGATCCAACATGCAACCTTTTGCCTCCTGGTGCACAGGATGATGCTGCGACCAACTGAGCCACCTTGCTAGGGTCCATTTGTTTTTTTTAAGTAAAGCAGCAGATAAATAATTCTAGGAAATTAGTGAACGGCTCATTCACAAATTTTAAATAGATTAAAGCTTTACAGCTAATCTATTATCATGAAGCAATAAAATCAATTAATATACTCACTGTATTAAAAAGAACAGTATACCAGATATAGTTATGCTCAAATTAAGAAAATTAAAAGCGAATTGAGCGTGGGCCTACGAACCAAAGGATCGCAGTTCAATTCCCAGTCAGGGCACATGCCTGGGTTGCAGGCCAGTTCCCAGCAGGGGACACACAAGAGACAACCATACATTGATATTTCTCTCCTTCTCTCCTTCCCTTCCCGTCTAAAGATAAATAAATAAAATCTTTTAAAAAGAAAATTAAGAGTGAGACACAGCACCTATTAAGTAATGAGGCCTATAAATGGATGGCTTGCTCAGTACCCAGCAAGAATGTGGCAGGGAGAAGGTATATAAATACATTTGGCAGACGCAGAGCAGTTGAACATGGTATCCATTTGCCACATCGGGTACGCATGTTTAGAATCACACTCCACACTGAAGAGGAAAATGGAAAACTACAGATGTTGGCATCACAATATGTAATCCCAAACAGGCGTCCAAGACCACAGAGGTGCTTTTAAATTATGTTGTTTAAGTGCTTTCCTTATTCCTAGTTAGCATCAACATCTCCTCTGCTATCTTGACACCAAACTAGAAGACAAATACTATGACAATTCTACCTTTGGCCAGTGCTGTGGCCTTAATTTTGTCTAAGAATTACAGAATCTCTAATTCTGAAGCATAACGACCCCACCTTTAAATTAATCTACTACCATTCTTGGTCATCTAAAAGTATCTGTAATACCTGAGTAACGAGCACGTGTTATCCACACTAATACTGAAGACCCCGTCTTCTCTAACACTTTTTTTGTGCACAGTACCTCCAAATACTTTATTCATCATCTGTTCAAAGAGAAAATAAATTAATGTTAGCATATTTTTTTAAATACTCATTTCTTTTGCTAATTTAATAATTTATATTCCTGGTTTTTAGGATATAGTATGCTTGTGCCCCCAAATAAAGGTAGTTTGACAAATGTAGGTAACCTGACATTATTATATATAATTATACAGTTATTAAGAGACATCATTATAAAACAAAACTAGATTAAAAATCTGACCTGAGGTTAATTTCCATTAAACACTGGCAGATTTTCCAATTAATATACTTTAATTAATTCATCTGTTAAAAATAGATTTCTTTAATACGTTCTTCTGAATTCAAATTAAAAGCATTTTAAAAGATAATACGAGCTCAGAAAAGGCTAGAGTAAACAAGGAGCTATGGTATCAAAACTAGACAGGTATAAAATCCTCCAAGCTATCTCATGTGTGGCCCCAAAGGAAGAGTCTGAAAGCCGGCAGAAGGCTTTGCTACGGCGACAGGGTCAGTTAAAAAAAATTCAGTCTTTCAACTGAACTCATCTGTGCAAATCCCATTCACCTGAAGACTCGTTTCAGATGGTCTCTTCATTCTGCCCTTCCTGTGTCAGTCACTTTTTTTTAAATCTACATTTATGTATGGCCAAACCCTCCAACACCAAATAAATACAAACAAGATTTTTATAAACATTAAATCTGCACTGATAGAATAACTGCAACTCGTCGTGATATGCCTGCCGCTCCACAACAGGTGTCATATCTGTCATAATAATGCATGACGACAGCTGATCCAGACTAACAGAAAAGTAGGCAGAAGGCTATAATAAACATTCCTTCTTATAATGCGCAGTGGCACAGTCTTCAAAACCATCACCAAATGCTGTCCTATATATTCTCCTTTTAAGACATTCACAATAAACCTTCCTGCAACAAAAGTTTGGGTCAGCCCTGACTGGTGTGGCTCAGTAGACTGAGCACCACCAGCCTGTGAACCAAAGGGTCGCAGGTTTGATTCCAAATCAGGACACATGCCTGGGTTGCAGGACAGGTCCCCAGTAGGGGGCGTGCGAAAAGCAATCACACAATGATGTTTCTCTCCCCCCATTTTTCCCTCCCTTCCCCTCTGGCTAAAAATAAATAAATAAAATATTTAATAATAAAAAACCCCCTCAGTTTTAAAAAAAAGTTTGGGTCAAGCCTCTTAGGAAAGAAACTTGCTAAACCTTGTTTAACCCAGTATAGGTTATACTTCATTTTTTTGTGCCTACTTTACTGCTCTTCATAGATGTTATCTTTTTTCTTTATTTTTTTAAAATGAATTGAAGGCAACAGCCTCCATGAGGAGAAAAAAAAACAGATTATGACTCACTTTATTGTGGTGGCCTGGAACTAAAACTGTGGTATCTCTGAGACATGGATGTAGCAACATTAGCTACTAACATATAGATTGTGTTAGTTCATGATTAAATTCTTCAATGGTTCTTTTGAATTTATAACAGGGATTGGTAAATTTTCCCTACAGAGTGCCAGAGGGTATTTTAGCCTTTGCAGGACCTACTATCTCTGAAGCAACTATTCAATTCTTGCTGTTGTAGCACAAAAGCATCCATGAACAATACTTAAAAGTAATGAGTTTCACTGCGTTCAAATAAAACTTTAGTTACAAACACTGAAATTTGGATTTAATTTTCACATGTCTCAAAATAGAATTCTCTTTAAAAATAATTTCCAGCTACTTAAAAACATAAAAACCATTCTTAGCTTGAGGGTCATAAAAAAAACAGGCAGTGGGCCAGACCTGGTGGGAGGCTGTAGTTTGCTGACTCCTTGACTCTAGGACAAAGTCCAAGTCCCTTACATTGAACAAAGACTCTTCATGAAATGGCCACTGTCTAATTAATCTCACCTCTTATCTTCCCATTCATTCTCTACTCCAGCCATTCAAGCAAGTGTGATTACCAAACAGACCTCGCCACCGCATCTTCAGGCCTCTTCTAGTTCCAGGGCCTAACAAAGTGGGTGGCCCAGAGCAGTCATTCAGATTTGCTCAATGAAATTTGCTTCTATATACTCAATGAACCTTGTGCACCTCTAATTTGCCGTTCTTAATTAGAAGACAGCTGAATGATCAAGATAACCAAAGCTGTTGGAACTCTACACAATTTAAAAGTCCATAAAGTTCATGGCATCCACTGATAGACCTTGAACAATCTAACATTGTTCTTTTGGTTTGCACTAGGATGTGAAAGAAAAAAACCCCGCGCTTTCTGTCTTTTGTGGCAGCCCAGATTGAATAGGGGACTACATCTGGGGGAAAAAAAGGAAAAAAGAAAAAAAAAGTCCATAAAGGTCAAATTAAAGGCTTTTTAAAAAGATGATGGCTTGCAGTAAAGTTTAAAGCTATTTCACCTACATGTTCAGAAGGCTTTCATACTTACTTTTGAGGGATGGTCTAAAAAGTAACTTAAAAAAAAAGACTATCTATGAAAGAGAAGGAAAGACTGAGGAGTGGATCCAAACTAAAGGAGTCTAAAGAGTCGTGACAACTTAAACACACAATCCAAGACTGGATAAGGGTCTTCTCAGGGGTGTTAATGAGAAAGACTAAAATGTGACTGAAGTCTGTGGTTTAGATGCTACCACTGAACCAATATTAATTTCTGATTTTGATAGCTGTACTGGGGTTATACAGGAGAAAGTCCTAGCACTTAGGAAATACAAGGAAGTCATCATCATGTGTGCAACTTCCTCCTAAGAAATTAAACATGTCAACATTTTGGGAAACAAGCAAAAGTATACAGGAGCTCTATGCACTATTTCTGCTACTTTTCTATACATATGAAGGTCTAAGTTGTTTTTATTTTAATGGATGGTATTTTGTTGTATGCAGTAATCTAGTTACTTTTCTGAAAACAGATTCCTACTCAGGTCAATTTTGCCATACTAGTGAAGCAATTCATAAACAGTTGTAATATACACAAATTATTTCATACAACTACATACCCTAAATAGTCTAAAGACAGAAAATACTAACAGAGTAGGAATATAAACAGAATAAAATTAAATCAACAGTTAAGACAAATTCACAGATGTACCTGCATGCCATAGCAAATCCCAAGAACAGGCTTGCCAATAGTGAATATCGCTGGATCAAACCAGGGAGCGTCTTCGGCATACACAGAATTAGGTCCTCCAGAGATGATAATAGCACTGCGGATTAAAGGAAGAGTCAGCGAAGAAGCTGATTTTTATATAAAGTCTACAGATTTAGAGATTTTATGTTTTGGGTGTATTATAGGATATCTAGACTCTATCACAGCTAATTATTGGGTTGGCCAAGAAATTCATTTAGTTTTTGTTTGTTTGGTTTTTTTTCATAAGATGGCTCTAGTAGCACTTAGTCAAAACAATTTTGTTAGATTATATTGTGACAGCTGTCACATCAGTGTGCATTTAAAAAAAGAAAAACTGCCCTGGCCGGTGTGGCTCAGTGGATTGAGTGCTGGCCTGTGAACCAAGAGATCACTGGTTTGATTCCCAGTCAGGGCACATGCCTGGGTTGTAGGCCAGGTCCCCAGTTGGGGGCGTGCGAGAGGCAAGTGATGTATCTCTCACACATTGATGTTTCTCTCCTTCTTTCTCCTTCCCTTCCTCTCTCTAAAAATAAATAACATATGTTTTAAAAATGTAAAAACAATGTTAAAAACATCAAAATTGGTGGATTTGGGGGCAGCCATTTTAATATTGAAGATGGAAGAAAATATGCAACATTTCAGTGTATTATGCTCTATTATTTCAAAAAAAGTAAAAACACAACTGCAATGCAAAAAGAGATTTGTGCAGTGTGTGGAGAAGTTGCCATGACTGATAGAATGTGTCTAAAGTGGCTTGCAAAGTTTCTTGGTCCTAGTGACACTTTGGCTAAATAATTCTTTGCTGCGGGGCTGTCTTATGCACTGGAAGATGTTTAGCAGCACCCCTCAGCCTCTACCCACTAGAAGCCACTAGCTGCAGATGGCCGCCATACTCAAAATATCCAAATCAATAAAATTATTGGTGAAAATGAAGATTGTCTTATTTTACAGAAAAAAACATTCGTACTTTTTGGCCAACCCAACAGTATCCTCCCACGTGGTTTAATTATATTTACTTTATTGCATGTACTGAAGCATCAATTCAACATTCACTTGTTAATAAACACAACTTCCAAATATATAAGTACCAATGTTTCTATCCACAAAGGTGGCATAAATTTGTTTTGATTGTTTCCTTCATCAGTGGAGAAAATAAATGAGAATCCTGGGAGCTGGAGAAAATATAGGTCATTCTGGGAAGCAGGCAGTAAAGCAGGTTACTAAAAGTATTATGAAGGCCCCGGATAACTCAGAGCAAATATTCTACAACAAAGGATGGCAGAATGTGAAGAATTACCTAACGTTGCCTGTTTAAAACCTGTTCTACATTCCCAACAATTTTACCCGAAACCCAGGAAATGAAGCTAACATCATTTTTGCTCCAAATGCCCTGTTCCGAGAACCAAGGTCAACATTATACTTTAGCGACACAATTCACAGAGCATTCTTTCTGCAGGTTAACTTAAGAATCAAACTATTAGTATAAAGGAAGCTGTAAACTGAAATCTGTTCCTCACCAGGCTGCCAATACATCAAATTTGACCCTTAGCACCGATTCAAGAAAATTTAGAACACTAACACTGTTATGGATTTTATAACTATTATAGCCATAAAAATGCAGATTTCCAGGTTTTATTTAGGAAAAATGAGGGAGAAATCTGGCAGAATTAGGCCTTCACTCTCACATGGCTACAAACAACTGGAATCACAGACTTACACTATCACACTACATGCAGTCTCCAGTTTGCCACACATGGGCCGACTTACATAATACAGACAAACTTAGGCCCTTTACTCAATTTAAGGTATTCTCAGGCTCATCCTAAGTTTGAGTTTTCAGGAATCCTGATGTATCTATATTTCTAAAGGAAAATAGGCATACATTCCAAGATCTAACCAAAATGTACTTACAATCAAATCTGGATTACAATTTACTTTATAATTAGTGGCTGCCTTCCATGCAAAATCATACAAACTAAAATGCTAGACTTATGATACTGTAGATCCAGAAAAATAGAAAAAAATATAACAAAAGTCAAATTCACAAAAATTACTCAGCAAGCTAGAGCATTTTTTTATTTCTTAAGCTTATTGGAATGACAATGGTTAGTAACATTTAGGTTTCAATTGTACAATTCTATAATACATCATGTGCATATTTCATTGTGTGATCACCACCCAAAGTCTAGTCTCTCTCTTTCACCATAAATTTGACACCCTTTACCCTATTCATCCTCCCCCACCCCAGGAATTTTTAAAAAAATATAACAATAGCTGTGGGTGGTGTAGCTCAGTGGATTGAGTGCAGGCCTACAAACCAAAGAGTCACGGGTTCAATTCCCACTCAGGGCACAAGCCTGGGTTGCAGGACAGGCCCCCAGTAGGCAGCATGCGAGAAGAAACTACACAATGATGTTTCTCTCCCTCTCTTTCTCCATCCCCCCTCTCTAAAAATAAATAAATGAAATCATTAAATGTATATATATATGTGTATATATATGTATATATAACAATTTAAGTGAGCTCAAAAACTCCACTCTTTGAACTTTGTATGTTATACATTGTCTATTAGCCTATATTCTTCAAAAAGAAACTGAAGAAAACCTACTCATATGATAAATTTAACATCTTTAAGATAACAATTCTAAAGGGGTTTCAGGGTTACCCTAAAGGGTAACTATGTAACCTAGCTCCCTAAAAATGTAGAAACTAAAATTCTATAAAACATATTTAATAGTGAGAACCTCTATAATTTTAGTATATTCAGTTTTATAAAGGACAGCCACCATAGGACTGCCCAGCATCCCTCAGTAATCTGATAAACTCAAGGCTTTAAGAGTTTTAATACTTGAAAAGGAAATGGTCTTAGTCAAAAATAAAAACTCAAGCAGTAGTTAAACCAATTATGAAAATTCTAATCTCATTAAATCTTGAGAAAAGCTAATCACTCATTGTGAGTCTTCTATTTCTCTACTGCTATTACTTTGAAACTAACTTACAATTATAAGGCCCAATAAACCAAAAGGCATTTCAGATATCAGTTTTATGTATGAGGGAGATCAAGGTTCTACGAACATGTAGGTTAACATGTCTCATATGTCATAAAACTGTTATTCTTCCCTGGCTGGTGTGGCTCAGTGGATTGAGCACCAGCCTGCAAAGCAAAGGGTTGCTGGTTCAATTCCCAGTCAGGGCACATGCCTCGGTTGTGGGCCAGGTCCCCAGTTGGGGGTGCACGGGAGGCAACCACACATTGATGTTTCTCTCCTTTTCTCCCTCCCTTCCCCTCTAAAAATAAATCTTTTAAAAACAACCAAACTAACTGTTCTTCTACAAAAAAGGTGGTCAAACACTTACCTCAGCAGAAAGGATTATAGTATAAAGCCACAATGCTACAGTTCCTATACTCCTATACAGACAAGACACTCTAGGCACAAGCAGGACCTAGGAACTATTCATGATCAGGTGACAAGAAAACCAATTAGACTTTTCTATTGCCAACTATATATCTACCCTATTCTAAAACAATTAGTCTGGGTTAGTTTGCTGGGGATTTTTTTG
The DNA here is from genome assembly GCA_004027735.1 of Carollia perspicillata. Taxonomy (NCBI): domain Eukaryota; kingdom Metazoa; phylum Chordata; class Mammalia; order Chiroptera; family Phyllostomidae; genus Carollia; species Carollia perspicillata. The sequence goes on along the minus strand of PVKM010003714.1, from coordinate 20,434 downwards.
TTGGTTTGTTTTGGGTGGGGAATGAAGAGGCTTGGGCTTGACAGAAAGCCATTCAGATTTCTCACAAAGTTTTCTGATGCACTTAAAACTGGTTCTCACTGGCAAATGAAGACAGGTGAGTTAGATAAATTCAAGAGTCCCTTCTTATTCTAAAGATCTACAGTTTAAAAAAGATAGCTGTTTTAACCTGTATCTGAAGAAGAAAAACTAAAACAGAGTTAAATTAAACCTGCCTTTTCTGATTTCCAATTCAGCCTAATTCAGAAACAAAAATCACAGGACCATGTATATATGTCTATGAAGTCTTTAAAAGTTAACTTTTCCCCTTAGGAAAAAAAGTTACATTTTTAAGAAAAATTAAAAACTTTCTATTTTGGAAGAAACATAGCATTAACATTTAAGGGCCAATTAAGGATATAAACTGCAGTTTCTTACTTCTGGATAAGAAAAAACATCAATTTCATGAGAAAAGGCACAGAATTAACCAGAAATAGCTATTAAAAGAAGAGGTTTATATGTAAGTTGGCTGCTGTTTGGACTAGTTCTAAGAGTACTAGCTGAAATTAGCCCTTATATTAGACTTAGGAAATCTTCATATTTAAGAAATTAGTTTCTTGGGATAGGAAGCAAATTTCTGGGCACAGAATTCTTCTCACTTATGTATACTAACACTGTATATATTCCTTAGATCAAACATTCTGAGACCAATCAAATGAATGAATGAATGAATAGCCACAATAGCCATATCTAAGTCTGACCCAGAAATGCTAGAACATAAAATATTCAAATGGTAAATCCTTAAAATTGTGTAATTAAACTTACAGTAATCTTTTTAATGGAAAAACTTAAATTTTTCTTTTCTTTTTTTTTTTTTAATCAGCCCTGGTTGGTGTGGCTCAGTCAATTAAGTGTTGGACTATGAACCAAAGGGTCACCAGTTCCATCCCCAGTCAGGGCACATGCCTAGACTGTGGGTCAGGTCCCCAGTAGGGGCCACTTGAGAGGCTACCGTACATTGATATTTGCTCTCCCCCACTTTCTCCTCTCTCTAAAAATAAACAAATTAAATAGAATAAAAAATCAGAAAGCATGGGAAATTTCTTGTAAAACCATTCCATATTTTATATTCATTAAAAACAAAATGCAGTTGCCCAAGCAAATGAATAATAAAATATCCCACAATGTAAGCGCAATCTCCTCAGAAAAACATAAGTGAAAAGTCTACCGGAATCCTTGCTCTTTTATAGCAAATGCTGGTGTTTCCAAGGGGAAGATTTCAGACTGCACGAAGAGTTCCCTCACTCTTCGGTCTATGACTTTTCCGTACTGAGCACCCGCATCCAGAATGACCACAGCTCCTTCGTAGTGGTGGCAGCCGTCCTTGATGTCTCCTCCAGCATTTTCTACCTGCAAATATTAATACACACGTCTGAATTTTGAAAGTTAGAGCTACTTCACTGCCAGCTCCCAAAACACACAGAACCAAAAACTGTTAACTTAGGACTTTCTAAATTATCAATTCAAAACACTTTGTTTAAAGTGAAGGTTTTTATACATACACATACCAGCATACACACTTTATATAAAAGTTACAATTTATTTATAATTTTTATTTACTGATTTGAGAGAGAGAGAGAAACATCAATGTTTTTCCACTTATTTATGCACTCACTGGTTGATTCTTATATGTGCCCTGACCCAGAATCAAATCCACAACCTTGATGTATTAGGACAATGCTCTAACCAACTGAGCTACCCTGACAAGGCAAAAGCTACCGTTTATTACCTATAGGATAGTCATTTTATGTATAATGTATCTTACATGCCTTATCTAGTAATACAGTAAGCATACAACCCAGCTGCACCAAAATGTAGTTCTGATTTATGCCTGTTACACTACCATTATTATTATTAATGCCCCTTTCTAATCCCAAAAGCACCACAATTGAGCAATAAATTATATGGTCACCCTACTTAGGACTCACAGCTCTGCTATGATGGATATACTGATGAGAAACTGTAAAGTCTGCTGTCAGAGTATAAGCATGCCCAAATTCACGTTATTAGGGTTCTTTGAATTACCTGGGGAAAATGATATATATGCATCTAACCCATAACACTAAAATTTTAAAGGTTTTTTAAGTCTTATCTCTGTGTAGTACATCGATGACACTTCTAGAAAGCGATCTGACAAAACATAAAATTCACTATGCACACTGAAGTATTTAACTGGAACTGGCTTCAAAATAATGCAAGTGTAGGAGGTTATGGATAAAACATAACTGCTTATGTACTGAAATCATTGAAGATGGGTGATAGGTACATTGCTTTCATTTTAGTCTAGTCTCTATGCTGTTTTAGATATTTTACTTATGAAAAAGCTCTTAAAATGTGTACATACCCTGAAAATCCACTTGGAGGAAACATATACAATATGGTCCCATTTTTAAATATTTTGTGTAAAAGCACAAGAATGTATGTGTTATGTATGAAAAAGTACAGATATACACCAAAATTTTAACAAAGGCTGTATCTGAGTGAGAGAACTATAGGCTATCTTAAATTTACTTTCTATACATTTTTTGGTATATTCTAAATGTATATGACACACATACTTTGAGCTTTCCCCCCTTCCTTTATAAATTTGTGCATTAAAAAAGCTCAAACAGATCTTTTAGGCACTTATGTAACCTTTCTATCCCTCTTCCCTTTCCATTTATGTGAAAAAATAAATGCAGACCTCACAACACTACTCACACTTCTGCTACAGTGATGAAAAAAGCAACTATCACAACCATCTACAGGCGGATTTGCAAAAGGACAAACCACACACCAGAAAAAATTACTCAGATCACAAACATGAGTTTTAATCATAGGCATATTGAACAATGGTCGAAAAATTAGGTCGCAGAAAAAAGCAGTTTATAGAATATACTGGTACAAAAAAATGCCAAAACTTTCTCCTTCCAGACCTTTGCCCTTAATCTTACCATACATGTGTGTGCGTGCACACACATAGCACACAATGCCCTTTAAGGAACGTATATAAAATTCCTTAATCATAATTTATTTTTTGTAAAGAATAAAGTATTTTTTAAAGACCACTATACCTTTCAATCCCATTATCACCATCACAATTTTTTTTTTTTTACCAAATCCAAGTTCAACCTCACTTTGCATATTCCAACGTACATGAATTTCAGTTACCATGGTATAAACTTTTTCAGTTTATACCGTGCTTCAGTTAACTAAGACTGGCCCCCAAAAAGATGACTCAAATTTCCGTTAACTTATATTAACTGTGGGTATATAAAGTACAAACTCAGTGCCAGTTCTTCAGTCCACTGATCATCACATTAACAGATGAACAAACATCATGATCAGTAACCAATCATGACCCTTCTCTTAAAGTCTGTTGGTGATTGATTACTGTACAACAAAGGGACAAGAGTACAAGTTATGTCCTTGACACCCAGTGATGAATCCATAAGACGTTTTACACATATGGATTGTCCAAAGGGAAAACTTGACAACAAAGACGAAAGTGCTGTAAAGAAGTGAAAAGTGATATGCTGGGAGTGAAATTCAAATCCAATGTAAATGGAGTTACAGAATAAATAGCTGGCCCTGGCAATATTAACACTGCTGTGGTTTGAGAACATCTAGAACAGGGATGTCAAACTCATTTTTACCAGGAGCAACATCAGCCTTGTGGTTACCTTCAAAGTGCCAACTGTAATTTCAACCCCTTAACAGTTAAGGAGTAGGTACATAATTTTGGAGTCCTAAAATTATTTTGGCCCTGCGAAGGCAACCGTGAGGCTAATATGGCCCCCGGTGAAAATGAGTCTGACACCCCTGCTCTAGAATGTGCAGCCAGAGGAACTTAGAAAAAACATACTCATTAGTATCAATGAGAAAGGTTGCTGTGACGAAAAAGATGTCTCAAAGAAGTGATTCCCAAGAAAATACTTCAAATGAAGGTAAATCTTGCAGATATTCCATGATATTCAAAGTGCAAAGGATAACTTTGCAAATGTTGAAAGCCATCAAAGGCATAGGAAAAATGCAAAGGGAGCTGGCTGGTGTGGCTCAATGGACTGAGTGCTGGACCACAAAGCAAAGTGTCAGCAGTTCAATTCCCAGTCAGGGTTGCGGGCCAGGTCTCCCAGTAGGGGTCGTGTGAGAGGCAACCATACATTGATGCTTCTCTCCCTTTCTCCCTCCCTTCTCTTCTCAAATAAATCAATAAAATCTTAAGAAAAAGAAAAAGCGAAAGGAAGCACTGTTTAAACTACTCTTGATAAATCTCTTACAAAGAAATAAAACAATTTTCAGTGTTTCTATTTTTTTTTTAGATTTTACTTATTTATTTTTAGAGAGAGGGGAAGGGAGAGAAACACCAATGTATGGTTGCCTCTCGAGTGCCCCCTACCATGGACCTGCCCCACAACCCAAGCACGTGCCCTGACTGGGAATCACACCAGCGACCCTTTGGTTCACAGGCTGGCACTCAATCTACTGAGTCACACCAGGCAGGGTTCAACATTTCTAATGTTTTCAGTTATACTATACTATATAGTAGTTTTACCAATTTATTTCACTATATTTTTATAATTAACTGTAAAAGTTAATGTTTTAACAAGAATTTTTAAAGGCCATGAAACTATCGTAATTTTCCCATTGATTATTAAAACCACTTTGCATAGTTTTAGCTTACATGATCATTATTATGGTTGTTTTACTATTGTGCAGTGATATAAACAGTTCTGTGTTTCTTTAAGTCAACTAATTTTGTCTTAAATGTATTTTAAAAGATAATTCTATACTGTTTTCTTAGCAATTTGTTCAAGTATAGTTGTCTCCATTTGCCACCACTCTCCCCACCGCAGCCATCCATCCCCACCTCCCACCCTCGATCCTAGCCCTCCATTGGTTTTGTCCTTGTGTCCTTTATACATGTTCCTGAAAACTCCTCCCCCTTTTGCCCCTTCACCCCTCCCACCTCTCCTCTAGTTACTGTCAGTTTGTTCTTAATTTCACTGTCTCTGGTTCTATTTTGCTCATTTGTTTGTTTTGTTGATTAGGTTCCACTGATAGGTGAGATCACATGGTATTTGTCTTTTACCTCCTGGCTTATTTCACTTAGCATAGGGATGTCAAACTCATTTTCGCGGGCTGGTTGCCTTCCAGCCTTCAAAGGACTGAATCTAATTTTAGGACTATATAAATGTAACTATTCCTTAACAGTTAAGTGAGAGCTTCATGCTGCCACTGCGTAGAAACAAAATGCCAGGCTGGAGAAAACAAGGTGGAGGGCTGGGTTCGGTACAGGGGCCTTGTGTTTGCCACCCGTGACTCAGCATAATGCTCTCTAGTTCCATCCGTGCTGTTGTGAAGGGTAGGAGCTCCTTCTTTCTGCTGCATAGAATTCCACTGTGTAAATATACCATAATTTTTTGATCCATTCATTTACTTATGGGCACTTAGGTTGCTTCCAGCACTTGGTTATTGTAAATTGTGCTGCTATGAACACTGGGGTGCATAGCTTCTTTTGAATTGGTGTTTCTGGGTTCTTAGGGTATAATCCCAGTAGTGGAATTGTCGGATCAAAAGGCAGTTCCATTTTTAGTTTTCTTAGCAATTTTTAAAAATGTTCAATCACATTATACCACAGGTCAATGAGGAAACACTGTGAATCAATCCTTGCCTCACTTCTTCCTACCTCAACCATCAACTATCCTTTTCAGCGCACAGCTTCGACAACTCAGAGAAAAGCAAAAAGGTCATTAGTAGTAAAAGCCAAAGTTCCTTTCCCTTAAAACTCTGAATCTTTACTCCTACTTCGCACTGAGTTGCAAAGTTTGATATTTAGACTTCCAAACCTTCAACAGGTTGGTAAAGTACCCTAATGAGAAAAGAAGCTGTTGTTCATATCAATAGTAAAAACAAACAGATTTCAAAAGACAGAAAAATCTATTATATCCACTTAAAAATTCTATTTAAAAACTGAAGACAAAAGATTAAAGGCTTAAGGTTTACATTCATCTCAACTAACCTGAGGTCATCATAATAAAGTAAATGATATTCATAAAAATATCATTTTAAGACATCAAGACAATATTAAGGAAAAAACTAAGCCATATTCAGCACCTGTTTAAGAATAAGACAGAAGAATCTAGTAGATTCTGAGAATATGAACTTTTGGATCTTCCTGAATCCCCATACATCACTGAACAACCAGAGAACAAAACCAAAACATTTACCTTATAACTAGATGACAAATTAACCCTCAAGAACTCAAACTTCAAGCTGGTCGTAACAAACCACCAAAGTCACAAATCCTGGTATTATAGTATCTGTGTAGGAAGCAACCAGGCCTCATCAAGAACTTGAGGACAGGAAAATTCCAGAACTGCCAATAGGTACTAGCTAGAAAGCACTGGGGCCAAAAGAACAGCAACTGCACTGGGAGGGAAGCGTGCCTATTCCAGTGGTGCGCAGCGGGCAAGAGACCCAAGGTAAGGCCTGAAGATGTGGAAGGGGTTTAATCCCTGTGAACCTTCAAAACTAACAGGCCAGGGTTCCCTTCTAAAACAGGGCTCACAAATGAGGAGAAACTGCTGGGAGCAGACTCAAAATTAAGTAGGACGAGGACAAGGGAGAAGGAAATAGAAGGGCCAGACTAAAGTGAAGGGAGAAGAGCAATCAGAGAGCCAGGAATCCTCAGGTAACAAGCATCCATAATGTTAACAGAAGAGGAAGCTCTATAAAGTTATAGAATTTATCTGAACCAAGATTTCTCCTAAAAATTCAGGAATATTAAAGTCACATAAAAGAGAAACATGCCCTGGCTGGTATGGCTCAGTGGACTGAGTGCTGGCCTGTGAACCAGAGTCGCTAGTTCAATTACCATTCAGACCACATGCTTGCATTGTGGGATGCATGAGAGGCAACCACACATTGATGTTTCTCTCCCTTTCCCCTCTCTAAAAATAAAATAAATTAAAAAAAATTTTTAGAAGGACATTAATTTTTTTTAAAATTCAGCTTGTTGTGGCATACTTCACAACCAGAATTTATTTGTTGCCTCATGAGATTACATTCCAGGTAAACTTTTTTTGGCGACAGTTTGTGCATTGGTGATATCATGCCTCTTCCTGATGTAGTATAATAAGGAAAAATGCTGTTTTGTTTCATTACTGGTGATACTGACTTCCACCAATTGGTAAAAATGTCTGTGTGCTTAATAGAAATCTGCCCTGGCTGGTGTAGCTCAGTGGATTGAGCGCCAGCCTGCAAACCAAACAACCATGGTTCGATTCCCAGTCAGGGCACATGCCTGGGCTGCAGGCCAGTTCCCAGCAGGGGATGCACGCCGAAAGGCAACCATACATTGATATTTCTTTCCCTCTCTCCTTCCCTTCCCCTCTAAAGATAAATAAATCTTAAAAAAAAAAAAAAAGAAATCTGATTGGAGTCTTCCCCCTGCTCAAAACCCTACAGCTAAATTCCCCTTAAAGTTTAATGAAACCCAAAATACTTTCCAAGCCCTGGGAGGCCTTGGCTGACTCTTTAGCCTAACTGCTGTTTAAAGCCTCTATGGTGTCAGAGTGGTTTGCTGTCCTCTCTGGCTGAAAAATCCCAACATTGGTGAACCAATTTCAAACACTGTCAACTGAAAGACAGCTGTGAAATTACACTGTATCTTAAATTTCCCCTTATGGAAAAGAGATTGCCATAGTCTCTCAGGAAATTTCCCTTAGAACAGAAAGATGACCCAAGGGTCCAGGGAAAGAAATATAGGTGAATGTGGCTGAAAATTAAGTTACCTAGAATAGACATGGTAGAGCTTTATGTAACTCACCATCTACGTCACTCCTCTATGTACTCGATGAACACTTAAATAAGATCCCTGGAAAGTATAGTGGCTTGTTATCCCTGGTGGTATGACTGGATAAATGTAACCCCTAACATTTATTTCAGTCAGCAAAACATTTAAAAAACACCTGAATAAGGATTGAGTTCTGTTTAGTACCTGAAACACTTCCATTGACATCTTCTGGCAAGACTGAAGAAGTGCTAGCCTCAAAACATGCAGAATAAGTTGTCAGTGGCCTGGAAAAAAAAATCCCAAACGTAACTGGGAACTCTCAACAGATGCTGAATCATCAAAATACTTGATGGGCCCTGGCTGGTGTAGCTCAGTGGATTGAGCACGGGCCTGCGAACCAAACAATCGCGGTTTGATTCCCAGTCAGGGCACATGCCTGGGTTGCGGGCTGGTTCCCAGCAGGGGACACAAGTGAGGCAACCCCTCTCTCCCTCTCTCCTGCCATTCCCCTCTAAAGATAAATAAATAAAATATTTAGAAAATACTTGATGGTATAGAGTAGGGGTATCAAACTCATTTTCACCAAGGACCACATCAGCCTCATGGTTGCCCTCAAAGGGCCGAATGCAATTTTAGGACTGTATAAATGTAACTACCCCTTAACAAGGGGCAAGGAGCTCAGAGCTGCTGCCAGGTAGAAACAAGGTGTCGGGCCAGATAAAACAAGGCAGAGGGCCAGATTCGGCCTATGGGCCTTGTGTTTGCCAACTGTGGTATGGAAGATGTATAGAAAAAAATAAGACCTAGACAACTCAAGCCAAAAAGTAATTTAGAAGAGTCAGACTAAACATGAAGGTTTAGAAATATTAAACCTAATTTATTTCATACATATAGATATCATTTATTTGTGAATAAGTGGCATGTGATCCTGAAAAGTCTAAGTCTATTTATTTATATATATATGTGTATATATGTATCTGTATGTATAATTCTAGGTGCAATTATTAAATACAGGTGGTGGTTATGAAGTTATTCACTGTTTGCAACAAATGCATAAAATGCCTTCAGGAAATGAAACTGTGCCTGAAAAAAAAATCTAGAAGTCACAAGACATCCCCCAATGCAATAACATACAATATAGATATACACTGAGTTGTATAAGCAATGCTTACCAATCATCAACATGTTGCCTAAGTCATGATCACTGGCTTTTGTCCCATTTGTATTATAATTTCAACAAACTTGTAGATATTAACACTGTAAACACAAAAATATTTATCCTCACCTGAGGACATGTTAATTGATTTTAGGGAGAGAGAGAAACATCAAGGGGTTGCCTCGCTATATACCCCAAGCAGGGATCAAACCCGCAACCTAAGCATGTGACCTGACCTGGACAGAATCAAACCTGAAACCTTTTGGTGTATGGGATTTCCCACACTACAACCAACTGAACCAACCAGCCAGGGCTGTAAACAGAAATTTTTATTACTCAATTCATCTAAGTTTGCTTTTCTCTACTTCCTCTAATCTGAAAATGCAACCTATAGGCTTCTATTGGAATTTTTCCAATAAATTACCATTGTTTTCAGTGTTTAATAGGTTTGGGAAATACAAGTCCCTAGTGACATATAGTGTTGTCTTAGCCTTTTACTGCTCTTGGTTTGTTGATTTCATACACTGAAAAAATTTCTTTCTCTAATGAGATTTCAAGCTAGTAGGCATCCATCACTCCTACTTTGTTTCTCCATGTTATACAGGGCCAATGCACCATCCTCTTCATATTGTTTTCTAACTTATTTATTCTCCTTTACTGAACCAATTTCTACTCTGAATAGAATTTCATCTTCTTTTGAATAATCCTATCAAGATTTCAATGATGTATTTCACAGAACCAGAACAAGTATTTCAAAAATCTTAAAAGGCTCCACATAGCAACAGCAATCCTGAGAGAGAACAACAGAGTTGGAGGAATCACATTACCTAATATCAAACTATGTTGTAAGGCCACAGTAATCAAAACAGCATGCTACTGGCATTAAAAACAAACACATACATAGATCAATGGAACAGAATAGAGAGCCCAGAAACAAACCTACACCTTTACAGTCAATTAATACTTGACAGAGGAAGCAAGTACATACAATAGGCTAAAGAGAGCCTATTCAATAAACGGTGTTGGGAAAATTGGACAGATACATGCAGAAAAATGAAACTAGATCACCTTCTTACACCACACACAAGGATAAATTCAAAATGAATCGAAGACTTAAATGTTAGACTCAAAACCATAAAAATCTTAGAAGAAAACATAGGCAGAGATTGCTGGTAGCAATATTTTATCAGATGTATCTCCTCAGGCAAGGGAAACAAAATTAAAAAAATAAACAAATGGGACTATATCAAACTCAAAAGTTTTGCACAGCAAAGGAAATCATCAACAAAATAAAAAGACAACCCACAGAATGGGAGAACATATTTGCTGATACATCTGATAAAGGGTTAATATCTAAAATTTATAAAGAACTTACAAAACTCAACACCAAAAATACAGATAACCCAATTAAAAAATGGGCAGAGGACCTGAATAGACACTTCTCCGAAGAGTATATACAGATGGCTAATAGATATATGAAAAGATGCTCAAAGTCATTAATCATCAGAGAAATGCAAATTAAAACAATGAGATATCATCTCAAACCTGTCAGAATGGCTATCATCAATAACTCAACAAACAACAAATGCTGGCAAAGATGTGGAGCTTTTGCACTGTTGGTGGGAATGCCGACTGGCGAAGCCACTGTGAAAAGCAGTATGAAGATACCTCAAAAAATTAAAAATGGATCTTCCTTTGAACCCAGCAATCCCACTTCCAGGAATATACCTGAAGGAACCTAAAACACTAATGCAAAAGAACATAAGCACCCCTATGTTCATTGCAGCAATATTTACAATCACCAAGATATGGATGGCCAAGTATCCATCAGTAGATGAGTGGATAAAACAACTATAGGACATTTACACAATGGAATGCTACTTGGCCATAAAAAAGAAGAAAACTTTACCCTTTTCAACAGTAATGATGGACCTGGAGACCATTATGCTATGTGAAATAAGTCAGTTAGAGAAAGACAAATACCATATGATTTTACTCATATGTGGAATAATGAAGAAACTGAACAAGAAAAATGGGGACAGACTCATAGATAGAGATCAGATGAACGCTATGGGGAGTTTAGGGGGTGGAGGGATTGAACAAAAAAGA
>PVKM010003713.1:0-55928 GCA_004027735.1 Carollia perspicillata | reverse complement strand
CACTTCTCCCATTTCTCACAAGCAAATTGGGCCCTTCTGGTGCTGATTCCTGTGGGGGGTGCGTTGTATATGTTCTAGGACCCTGTGGGTTACACTCCAACGAACTTTCCTGTGAGGCTGGGAATTTCTGACACTGCCACCTCAATCCCCACAGCTGTTTTTAATCAGTGGTTTGAAGCTTTATTTCCCAGCGCTGGGACCCTGGGTTGTCCAGTCCGTCCTGCTCCTCCTTTGTTTCACCTGGTTTAACTGAATGTGGGACTGCCCAGTCCGACAGCCACTGCCTTGTTGGTCAGCTGTAGCCTTGCTCATCCGGTTCCACAATCCACCGCCCTGCTGGGTCCACCAGTCACCGCCTCGCCCCTCATCCTCTCTGCCCCATATGCCTGACTCCACTCCTTCTACCGGTCTGGATGAATGTGTCTTCTTTAACTCCTTGGTTGTCGGACTTTCATACAGTTTGATTTTCTGTCAGTTCTGGTTGTTTTTTATTGTTAAATTGTTGTCCTTTTGGTTGTGTGAGGAGGCACAGTGTATATACCTATGTGTCCACCTTGGCCAGAAGTCCTTAGTTGTTTTTTTTTATTAAAGTCATTCAAGAGCTCCATGACAATTCAAATTACCAAAGAATGTACTTAAGGTTTTTTGGGAATCAGATATTGATTAGAAAAAAAGTTTTTTTAAAGCTGATACAAATATTCTGGCTTCATGTATTTAATAGACTCCCTGAGGCTTAATACATAATATTATAGAAATTATTATTACTCAATCTCAGACAACATCAATCTCTATCCAGCCTACTTAGTTTTATAATTGAGTTAAAGGTTCCTGGTAGAAAACAATTTTATAGTTAGAACTGAAAGGTCGTGTATACTCTTGACATAATATTATAAATGCTACACAAATAATACTTGTTCATACTAATCATTAAAAACTGCAAAGTAGAAATGAGAATAAGCAAAACCTAAGCTATTAGTCCAAAGCTAAGCCAGCCTGTTATCTTTGGCAAATTACTTAACATTTGGCTGAGCCTTAGTTTCTGTATTTGTAAAACAAAGTAGAAACACTTGCCTAGTATATGTATCCCAGGGGCCCTAAAATAGAAAGATAAAAGCCTAATTTTTAAAGACAATTAAGAATTAAGACCTTTAAAGTAGATTAATAATGATTGAGACAAATATAGATATCTTTTTAAGCTGTAAACATAACAAAACTTTTCTAATCCAGACAATAACTAATACCATAAACTGAACACTAAAAAGACATGAAAGTAATGCCATTTGTATTCTCATGATTCCTGAGAAAACTCAAATTCCAGTGATGCAAGCAATACTAAATGACATTTATTTATTTTTTAAAAAAGATTAAAAAAAAAACTTGGGGGGAGTGGGTAAGACAGGAAGGGAGGAAGAAAGAGGCCACATTGATGTGCAAGAGAAACACTGATCAGTTGCCCTCACATACCCCCAGATGGGGACCTGGCCCAAGACCCAGGCATGTGCCCTTAGTGGGAATTGCACTGGCACAGGCCATTGCTCAATCTACTGAGCCACAGCATCCAGGGCACTAAATGATATTTAATCTGGAATCTCTGTAAATCCATTCTTTTTTATCACTAACCTAAAATGGAACTTCAAGGTAGGGAGGTGTAACCAATTTCCTGTTTTGTGGGGTTTATACTAGTCCTTGCATTAAGCACTGTGGCTAAGGGTGTCTTATTACTAATTGGGACCATCACATTAAAGTTTTCTAAGCCGTAACTTTTTAAAGGAGTATTTCTTAAACCTGGTAGTATATTAGAATCACTACAATGCTTGTAATGCCTATGCACAGGTCCCATCTGAGACCTATTAAATCAGAGTATCTAGGGGGTGTGGCCAAGGTAAGAGCTACCCTAAGTGATTCTGATTTGTAATCAGTAGAGAATCACTGATGTACAATACATACTCTGGTAATAAAATTAAACTAGCCACTAACCTCACTTTACCAAATAGTTTCAGTTACAAGATTATAAATCCACTATAAAGGATTTTTGAATAATCCATTATTCTGGTGGAAACAAGGATAATTTTTTAGACTGATGGAATGAGTACAAATTAATTCCTCAGTTACTATCAACTTGATTTTACGTTCTTCTACTTCCAGAAGACATTTCAACTTAAATATCAATGAGACACATTTATTCCTTGATTATGTTTTCAACATACGTAAGGAAATCAATACATTCAAGTTCTGTTAAGTAATTCGAAGTCAGGTTTTTTAGAAGTAAATTATAAATATGTCTATAATTGGCAATCAATATTTTAATTGCTTATGCTAACAAAATTTTCATAAGTATTCAATACACTAGAAATCCAATTTAAATTTATTGACCTCTTAATTACAAACATGTATTATACATTTAAAATCTGATTATTAAAACATTATAGAATACTATAATGTACCAGGTATAGAATACATTATATGTACCAGGAAATAATAAAATGCATTTAAAGTTGATTTATAATTCACAATTTTCATTAATTCAGACTAGTTTCCTTGAAGTTCATCCAAAATTAGGTTTTTGTTTTTTTTTAAATCCTTAGCCAAGGATATTTTTTCATTGCTTTTGTTGAGCGGGGAAGAGAGAGAGAGAGAGAACAAAGAGAAAGAACAATTGGTTGCCTCCTGTCCAGACCTGGAAATTGAACCCAAAACCCAGGTATGTGCCCTGACCAGGAATTGAACCCTGTGGGGTAGCTCAGGACATATGGCCCCTCCGTGACATCAGAGAACAGGTGGCTGACTGGTCAACAGCCATGAAGGAGCGAGGAAAACAGTCTGTATCTGGAGTCCCAACTTTCTCAAAGCCTCTGTGTTTATCACAACCCTGTAGCATTTTTACACGCTACCACAGCTCGTTCTCCGCTGCCACTACTTCCTCTCCAACTCAAGTAGCACCAAGGCTGGAGGCTGGGTGTGGTCTCTCTCACCTGACCCACCACCATCAGTGTACTTCCCTGTAACATGAGTAATAAATGGTATGTCCACAGCATTTCCATATTTGCTGGTCCTCTGGGTAGTTTTTTTCAGAATATCTTGAATGTAAGTACAACTAACTCCCCAGTCTGAACTCCTGCATTATAAACTTGCAATATTTTGATGATGGGACAATCCTCCAATCAACTGAACCACACTGGCCAGGGCCAAAATTAGGTTTTACTATACTAAAAATCTTGTTTTTTAAGATTTTGTTGTTTTTTTAAAAAACAACAAAATCAAAATCTTAAAAAACAAAAAAAAATCTTGTTTTTTTTTAAGATCAACAACAACAAAACCTGACTAAGAGCTATAGTATTAAACTAAAAAGCATTCATATAACACAATTTTGCTTTTTAAGATAAATTAACTTAAAATTAGTTTCAAATCTTAGGATTGCCTAATATGGGGCCCATATACTCTTGAGTTGCCCTATTATAAAAACAAAAGACCCCCCAACACCTCAACACAAAAACAGAAAAGGGCTCTAAAGGAGGTCAATCTAATTTTTCTTCCTTAGTCTACTGAAAACCCTACTTCACAGATAGCTGGAGATTGGCAGGTACAGGGAAATATCTTTAATTTATTCTTATGTTTTTCTACTTCATCACAGTATTCTAAAGGATAACCAATAAATTAACATGTAGTAGCCTATCTAGAGGTAGCTTTAGGTACAGATTTTAAATTTGGCACCTATCTTTTAGAATAATTCTCAGTGTAGTTACTGACCTATATTCTTATATCTGATACTTTTATGGAAGGTATTAATATGTTAATACCCATTCTCTCTTATTTTGTTAATGAATTACTAATTATGTCTTTCAAGCAGCACACAATTATCATTCAGGTTATTTTAATACCAACGGTTACCACACAGATTATTTCCACTACTTCTAACTTAAACAGTCCACCCAACTTTCACACACTATCAAAATGCTCATCTGGGCCATTCTTGTATTTTCAATCTGCACTTGGGAATCAGGTAATGCAGAAGGCCAACTTGTTATACGCAGATTCCTACTGCAAAGGTGGTCGATGTCCCTAACCTCCACATTTTTCAAGAGTCAACCATATGTAGATTATGGTTTTTCATGGGGAAAAAGGGTAGGCACGATTCTCACTATGTAGCACTACCTAAATTGCCACATCATCTCATTACTTCAATTAGTTACAGAAAGGCTGCTTAACCATTTTTCACAAATAGAAAATTTTATATTTACGTAGCCCAGGAGGATGCTTGTGGCTGGATGTGGTAGCCCTGGGGTTCCAATCTCCTAAAGCACTCCCAGATGGAAGCACATTCAAGATGGAAGGAAACTGTTTTCTCTGAACATCTATAACCTAGTCAGTGTGCTGCTGGTAAACTCAGAATTATGTAATGGCAACTTATTTTTGCCTAATTACTTATAAAATTTCACAATAATTTTGACAATATTTTCAAGAAAAATATACTCTATAAACTCACCTTGTATATTCTTCTTGTAACTTGTTGGGGTCACTTACAAAAAACTTGACTCTAAAGTTCAAATTGTAAGGAGATCCTCCTAAAATTAATAAAAGTAGTTCTAATTAATCAGATTATATTAACCCTTTATCTTTATAAAGT
Source organism: Carollia perspicillata (assembly GCA_004027735.1). Taxonomy (NCBI): domain Eukaryota; kingdom Metazoa; phylum Chordata; class Mammalia; order Chiroptera; family Phyllostomidae; genus Carollia; species Carollia perspicillata. The sequence continues at coordinate 51,304 of PVKM010003713.1, read as the reverse complement.
ATACTGCAAAACATCAAGTAACTATGTATGCTCACTCTTTAGCTGCTTCCTTATTGGTTTGTTTGGATCCAGCCACCTCTGAAAAATAAAAAAATGAGATTGATTTTATTTTTCCTTGAAGAACTAATATACAGATTCATGCAAATCTGTTCCAGTTGAAGACTAATGATAAAAACTGCCTTTTAAAAAAGGCCTAGTTAAGAAAAAGTCATTAATTTACAGATTTTGACATCAAATATAACAAACAAAATTATGTTAGAAAGTACTGAATATACTTGTGGTGGTTTTAAGACTTTTATTTTAATTTCACATCAAATTATACAGTGTGCAATAACCTCTACTCCAAAAGTAAAAATGCTTAATAAATACTGTAATCTAATGTGATTTCTGTTAATTTAACTATATTATGTAACAGTCTGGCAAATTAAAAAAATTCTGTTATCTCATCAAACTATGCTTGGCCTTATACTCTCACTCAGACAAAATGTATACATCATGAAAATCTACTCTTAAGAAAAATGTTTTAGTCTTGGCCAGGTAGCCCAGTTGATTAGAGCATCATCCCATACATGCAAGTTATGGGTTTGATTCCTGGTCTGGGCATATCCCTGGGTTACAGGCCCAGTCAGCCCACCGGGGTGAGTATGAGTCGATGTTTCTCTACCTCTCTTTCTCCTTCCCTTTCCCTCTACCTAAAAATAAATAAATAAAGTCTTGAAAAAAAATTAACCAATAAATATGTAAGTGCAACAACAAAGTGATGTTTCTCTCTTCCCCCTTCACCCTTGCTCTCTAAAAAATAAATAAATTTTTAAAAAAATTTTGTAACTTCTACCCTATTTCTTAAAAAATAAATAAACTACTCCCCCAAAAGAAAATTGCACTAGTTTTTAAAGAGACAATGTTTAGTTTTGAGAAGGACTGCTTTTTGTGTGTGAGAATTTTAAGTAGCCTCAATACTTCTGAATGCCAGTTAGGCTTTATTTTAGAAAAAATGAACTGAATTCAGAAAATATTTCAACTACCAACATGTTTCAATTTAAAAAACTAAGGAACACAAAATGAGATTATAGATGTGGCAATAATTTCAAAGCACTACACAAATATAAGCTTATATATCATTATTTATAATCCTTACCTCCCATAATTGATTCCATGAAGAACACATAAATAAATTTTAATAGCAAATGGTTGGGAGTAATCTATGTATCTTTCCTTTTCACTACTCTTAACATCCAATATTTCAAGTCCAGCTGATTCTACCTTCTAACTATACCTAGAATTTAACAATTCTTCTCTACTTAGTCTGCCACCATCCTTATTTCTGGTTTGGCTGTGGCAACAGACTCTTAATTATTGTCTCTGCTTCTTTTCTTATCACCTTCTACCTCCTCTATCTAGAAGTTGGAGTACTCTTTTAAAACATAACATCACCCTTTGCTTAATATCTCCTGGTATTTATCAACGCAAGGTCCAAAGTCCTTAGCATTATCTCTTCTTACCTCTTCTACCCCAATTTATTAAGTTCTAGCCATACATGCCTCCTTTCTGTTACTCAATAATGCCATCTTAGGGCCTTCAATTCCACATTTCCATAATACATAGAATGTCTTTCTCCAGCTGTACCATGGTTGATTCTTTTTATTACCTTGGCTTCCATGTTACCTCCTCAGAGAGGTCTTCACTGACCACACTATCAAAAGTATGTCACTAAGCTCCTATTTACTTAGTTATTTTCCAAAAACAGACACAGGAAATTAAGTTCTCTCATCTAACACTTTTTCTTCATTATAATGTTTGTTTTACCTTTTTATCACCCATTTCTTTCATTTAGATTATGGACTCCATGAGGTAAAGGATAAAATCTAATTCATTCAAAGCTGAACAGTCAGCACCTAGCACAGGGTGTGGCATATAATATCTATTAAAAATATTTTGTGAAGAACTGATTACACCTGCTAAATAACTCAACAAACAGTCAAGGGGGGATGGGGTGTTTCTGTGGCAAAAGTTGGCCCATTTTCACTTCTATTTAATAAACTTGTTTCCCCTACACAACCACACATTTATCTACCTTCCCACCCATCTATTTATTAATCTAGTGACTTTGTATTTCACATTTTAGACTAAGAGTCATAAATTACTTTTACTTTAATACTTCTCTAAAATAAAAATTTGAGATTAGTCAGTGTGTCCAAAGCCTTCCTTTCTCACTGAGTTCCCCTTAAAAACATTCTGATATCAGAGATACAAATACATTGACATATACAAATAGAAATGTTAATCTGACACAGTTGAGAAGAAGTACAATGATAAGCACTGGAAAATTTAAGAGACCTCATCAATAATGTCACTGAGATAGAACTTAGGATCTTTCTAGGCTTAAAACAAGAAAATGGAGCAATACTATAATGAGCACTACTAGTGAGTAAAGATACTGTTCACAGTAAAAACACATCATTATGTCAAAAAAAAAAGTAGGGAAAAGGAAAACATATAAAGCAGGTCTACAAATCAGTAAGAAAAGGCCACCACTAATAGAAAAACAGACAATAAGATAAAAGTAGAAAATAGAAAGCTTATAAGAACTATAAATGAATGGCATTTCAGTATATGAAAAGATTCAATCTTGATCATAATTAGAGAAATAGTCTTCATTAGTTTATCACTGTTCAACAATAACATTGACAAAGATTAAAACTTTTATTTTTTTATTATTTTGTAATACATTTTGTTGATTATGCTACTACAGTTGTCCCATTCCCCTCCCTACTCCACTCCTCCCCAGCATTCCCCTCCTTCAGTTCATGCCCATGGGCCGTACATACAAATTACCTGGCTTCTCCATTTGCTATAATATTCTTAACCTCCACCTGTCTACTTTGTAGACCACTTATGCTTCTTATTCCCTGTACCTTTTATCCCAATCTCCTCCCTCCCCCTCCCTACTGATAACCCTCCAGGTGATCTCCATTTCTATGACTCTGTTCCTGTTCTAATTGTTTGCTTTGTTTTGTTTTTGTTTTCTTCGGTTCAGTTCTTGATAGTTGTAAGTCTGTTGTCATTTTACTGTTCATATTTTTGACCTTTTTCTTCCATAAGTCCCTTTACCATTTCATATAACAGTTTGGTGATAATGAACTCCTTTAACTCGAAGCACTTTACCTGATGATAGCTTTGCTGGTGCTGGAGAGAGTATTCTTGGATATAGGTCCTTGCCTTTCATGACTTGGAAAACTTCTTTCCAGCTCCTTCTTGCCTGCAAGGTTTCTTTTGAGAAATCAACTGATAGTCTAATGGAAACTCCTTTGTAGATAACTGACTTCTTTTCTCTTGCTGCTTTTTTAAAAAAAATTGTATTTTATTGATTATGCTATTACAGTTGTCCCATTTCCCCCCTTCATTCCCCTCCACTCTGCACATCCTCTCCCACCCACATTCCCCTTCAGTTCATGTCCATGTGTCACTGCTTCTTTAGCTTCTACATTTCCCATACTATTCTTGCCCTCCCCATCTTTTTTCTCCCCACCGTCTATGCTACTTATTCTCTGTATCTTTTCCTCATCTCTCCTCCTCCCATTCCCTGGTAGCTAACCCTTCAAGTGATCTCCATTTTTGTGGCTCTGTTCCTTTTTTGGTTGTTCGCTTAGTTTATTTCTGTTTTTGTTTTAGGTGTGGTTGTTAATAATTGTGAGTTTGCTGTCATTTTACTATACCTGTTTTTCATCTTCTTTTTCTTAGATAAGTCCCTTTAATATTTCATATAATAAGGGCTTGGTGATAATGAACTCCTTGAACTTGACCTTATGTGAGAAGCACTTGATCTGCCCTTCCATTCTAAATGAAAACTTTGCTGGATAGAGCAATCTCAAATGTAGGTCCTTGCCTTTCATGACTTGGCATACTTCTTTCCAGCCCCTTCTTGCCTGCAGGGTCTCTTCTGAGAAATCAGCTGACAGTCTGATGGGAACTCATTTGTAGGTTACTGTCTCTTTATCTCTTGCTGCTTCTAGGATTCTCCTTCATTTTTATCTTGGCTACTGTAATTATGATGTGCCTTGGTATGTTCCTCCAGTCCAACTTCTTTGGGACTCTCTGAGCTTCCCGGACTTCCTGAAAGTCTATTTCCTTAGCTAGATTGGGGAAGTTCTCCTTTATTATTTGTTCAGATAAGTTTTCCACTTGTTGCTCTTCCTCTTCTCCTTCTGGTACCCCTATATTTTAGATGTTGGAACATTTAAAGATGTCCTGGAGGTTCCTCAGTCTCTCCTCACTTTTTTGAATTCTTGTTTCTTCATTCTTTTCTGTTTGTTTTTTTCTTTCTTCCTTCTGGTCCTCTCTATTAATTTGAGTCCCAGTTTTCTTCCCATCACAATTGGTTCCCTGTGCATTTTCCTTCATTTCACTTAGCGTTGCCTTCATTTGTTCATCTAATTTGCGACCAAAATCAACCAATTCTGTAAGCATCCTGATCACCAGTGTTTTGAACTGTGTACCTGATAGGTTGGCTATCTCTTGGTCACTTAGTTGTATTAGCTCTGGAGGTTTGATCTGTTTTTCTGTTTCAGCCATTTTTTTTGGTCTGGTCACACCTGTTATGTAGTGAGAGGTGGAGCCTTAGGTGTTCACCAGGGTAGGGCAGCCCAGTTGCTGGGTTGTGGCACTGTATGTGGGGGTGGGGTCCAAGAGGGATCAATGGTGCTCTTCTGCTCTCTGTCGGATCCCAGACCCCTTCTCCCGTTCCCCTAAGCAAACTGGGCCCTTCTGGCACTGATTCCTGGTTTGTGCATTTATGTATGTTCTAGGACCTGATAGGTCTCTCCAACGAACTCTCCTGTGCAGCTGGGGGTCACTCCCTGCACCTCATCCTCCACAGGTGTTTTCAGGCTTTATTTCCCAGCACTGGGTCCCTGGGTTGCACGGTCTGTCTCCCCAGTTATCTGTACGCGAATGTGGGACCCCCAGTCAGCTGCCTTGCGCGTCGTGTCCTGCTTCAGTCACCAGCAGTCGCCTGCGAGCTGGAGGTACTTTTCGTGCCTGGTGCCTCTGCTTTTTGTGATGTGACCTGTCTACTCTGCCCGACTCCACCCTGCCTACCGGTCTGGATGGATGTGTCTATTTTATCTCCTTGGTTGTCCGACTTCCTTACAGTTCACTTTTCTGTCAGTTTTGGTTGTTATTTTGTTTCTAAATTATTGTTGTTCTTATTTTGTTTGTGGGAGGAGGCACAGTGTGTCTACCTACGTCTCCATCTTGGCCAGAAGTGTCTCTTGCTGCTTTTAAGATTCTCTCCCTATATTTAATCTTGGTTAAAGTATTTATGTGCCTCAGAATGTGCTTCCTTGGGTCCAACTTTTTTGGGACTCTCTGAGGTCCCTGGACTTCCTAGAAGTCTGTTTTCTTTGCCAGATTGGGGAAGTTCTCCTTTATTATGTTTTTAAATAAGTTTTCAATTTCTTGCTCTTCCTCTTCTCCTTCTGGCATCCATATAATTCGGATGTTGGAATGTTTAAAATTGTCCGAGGTTTCTAAGCCTCTCCTCATTTTTTTTAATTCTTGTTTCTTCATTCTGTTCCAGTTGAATGTTTACTTCTACCTTCTGCTCTAAACCGTTGATTTGAGTCCTGGTTTCCTTCCCTTCACTGTTGGTTCCCTGTGCACATTTTCCTTTATTTCACCTTTTCCTCTAATTTGTGACCACGTTCAACCAGTTCTGTGAGCATCTAATTACCAGTGTTTTGAACTGTACATCTGATTGGCTAGCTCTTCATCGCTTAGTTGTATTTTTTCTGGAGTTTTTTTATTTGTTTTTTTTTCCTCAGCAGGCCTGTTATATAGTAAGGTGTGGAGCCTTAGGTATTTACCAGGGTGAGGCAACCCATTTTACTGTGTTGTGATGATGTATGTGAGGGAGGGCTCCAAGAGGGAACAGTGCAGTTTCCTCAGCTCTCGGCTGGCTTTCAGTCACGTCTACCACTACCCACAAGCAAATTGGGTCCTTCTGGTGCCGATTCCTGGGTGGGTGGATTTGTGTATGTCCTAGGACTCTGTGGGGCTCTCCAACAACCTCTCCTAGGAGGCTGGGACTTTCTTCTGTTGCCATAACACCCACAAGTATTTCAGTCAGAGGTTTTGAGGCTTTATTTCACTAGGCCGGAACCCTGGGTTACTCAGTCTGTCTTATTCCCCAGTTGTTCTTCCAGGACACTGGCGTGTCCCACACTCCAATGTGGGACCGCCCGCTCCACCACCTGCCACCTCGCCTGCCCTGGTCCTCCAGCTGCTGCCTTGCTGTGGGTCCTCTCTGCTCAGCTGCCCATCTCTGCCCCTCCTACTGGGCTGGATAAATGTTTCTTCTTTAACTCCTTGGTTATCATACTTCCATAAAATTTGATTTTCTGGCATTTTTGATTGGTTTTTGTTTTTAAATTTGTTTTTGCCCTTCTTGTGGTTTTGTGAGAAGGCACAGAGTATCTACCTACACCTCCATCTTAAGATTAAAACTTTTAATGACATACCATAATGGCAAGAATGTGAAGAAAACAGCACTCATACATAACTTGTGAGAATATAAGTTATATCACTTCAATGTAGAACAACCTGGTAATATTTATCAAAATACAAAATGTCTATCATCATGGACTCAGCATCATTCTTATGTAGCATTTTAAGTGATATACCTCACACAATATAAAAATTCACCATTTTAGAGTGTAAACTTCAGTGTACTTTAGTATATTCACTATGTTGTACAACCATCGACACTAAATAATGTCAGAATATTCGCAGCCCCCCCCAATACTGTTGCTTTCTATTAGCAGGCAGTCCCCATATTGCACTACCTACAGGATCTAGCCACTACTAATCTACTTACTGTCTGTACAGATTTGTTCTGGACATTCATATGAATACAATCATACAACAAGTAATCTTTTCTGCCTACCTTCCTTCACTTAATACAGCAGCCTTCCCCCACCCATCCACAGATATAGTCCAAGACCCAATTGGATGCCTATGACCTTTCATATATATCTATGATAAAGTTTAACTTATAAATTAGGCACATTAAGAAAATAACAGTAAGGAAATAAAACAATTGTAACACTGTACTGCAATGAAAGTTATGTAAATGTGGTCTCTCTGTCTCAAAATATTTTATTGTACAATATTTACCCTTCTTCTGGTGATCATGTGAGATGATACAATGCCTACATAAGGAGATGAAATGAGGTAAATGATATAGGCATTGTGATGTAACATTAGGCTACTACTGACCTTCTGATGATATATGAAGATCACTGGCTTCAGGTGATCATAAGTAATCAAGCCACAAGGAACTATTAAGGACTTACAGGCAGGTAGTGTATACAACATGGATATGCTGGACAAAGACATAATTCATGTCCTGGTAGGATGGCATAAGATTTCATCATGCAACTAAGAATGGTGGGCAACTCAAAACTAAAGAATTGTTTATTTCTACAGTTTTTCATTTAGTATTTTAGGACTGCTGGTAACTGAAACTGCAGAAAGCAAAACTATGGATTAAGGGGGAACTACTGTATAATGCTTTTAGGGTCCACGCACATTGTAGCATGTAACAGTACTTTATTACACTTTTATAGTTGACATTTAGTTGTTTCTATCTTTTGTCTATTATAATAATACTGCTATGAACATTTGTTTACAATTTTTTGTGTAAATATGTGTTTCAATTCTCTCAGGTATATACCTATAAGTGATATTATTTGGTAAATAGTAACACTGTACTTAAATTTTGAAGGAATTGCCAATTTACTTTCATAATGGCTGTAACTTTTTACATTCCCACTATCTATTTAAGGGTTTCTAATTTCTCTGCATCCTCGTCAATACATGTTCCTGTCTGCCTTTTTTATTATAGCCCTCTTACCAGGTATGAAGAAATATGGCATTCCTTTTTATTGCTGAATAATACTCCATTGTATAAACATACACTTTTGATTAATCCATTCATTAGTTGATAAATATGTGTAGTGACTCCACTTTTTAGATATTATGAGTAATGGTGCTATGAACATCTCAGTATTAGCTTGAATGTGTAGATATGTTTTCAGTTCTCTTGGGTACATATCTAGGAGTGAAATTTCTTACAGTAACTTTTTGTTACATCTCTAAAACAAGTACTATAAGCTTTCTAATTTTGTTCTTATATAAATGGGCATTGAGATTATATCACTATCTTTATTTATTTATTCATTATTTTTAAAAAATGAGGTACTTCATGAATTTGTATGTCATCCTTGTGCAGAGACCATGCTAACTTCTCTGTATTGTTTCAATTTTACTCTATGTGCTGTTGGAGTGAGCACTCACTATGTATATTTAGTCACATACCATAATTTTCTGTGTGCAAATTTTTTCTACTAACTAAATTACTGATATATCTAAGATTTTAACTGTTTACAATGCAATATGAGTTTAAAATGTGTTTTATTAGCAGTGACATATATAGAGAATATCATTTTATGTTATTATATATTTTTTAAAATTTCATTTTTCAATTACACTTGACATGATATTAGTTTAAGGTGTATAACATAGTGATTAGACATTTATGTAATTTATGATATGGTCACCTCAAGTCTAATGCCCATCTGATACCATATATAGTTATTACAACATTGACTGTATTCTCAATGCTGTACCTTACATCCCTGTGAATGTTTTTATAACTGCCAATTTGCAAATCTTATTTTTTATCCCTTGTTCACCCATCCACCCAACCACACTCCCATCTGACAAGCATCAAGGTGTTCTGTGAACAACAGAGTTTGTTTTTTCATTTATTTGGTTTGAGATTCCACACATAAGTCAAATCACATGGCATTTGTCTTTGACCCATTTTGCTTAGCATAGTACCCCCTACGTCTATCCATATTGTTGCAGATTGTAAAATTTCATTCTTTTTATGGTGAAGTAATATTCCTATATATATACATACACACACACACATATATATATATAGATGTAGATATAGATATACATACACCACTTCCTCCTTATCCATTTCTTCATCTCTGGAAACTTAGGCTGCTTCCACATTATGGCTATAGTAAACAATGCTGCAATTATCACAGGGATATAGAATGTTTTTTGAGATAATTATTTTGGGTTTCTTTGGATAAATACCCAGAAATGGAATTGTTGGGTCCCTTCTTTGTCTCTTGTTATAGCCTTTGATTTAAAGTCTATTTTATCTAAGTTCTGCTATCCTAGCTTTTCAAAATTTCCTAAATATATTTTTCCATCCCTTGATTTTCAGTCTGTATGCGTCTCTTGTACGCAGTACATGTATGGGTGAATGGATAAATTCACCCACTCTATCCTTTGACTGAAGCACTGAATCTATTCATATTTAACATAATTATTGATAGGTATGTACTTACTTTCATTTTATTATTCCTATTTTTTATCTTTTTTCCTTCTTAAAGACATTCCTTTAACTTTTGTTATTATACCAGCTTGGTGGTGATGAACTCCTTTAACTTTTTCTTGTCTGAGAAGTTCTGTCTTTCAATTCTAAGTAACAGCCTTTCTGGGTGATCTTCATTGTAGGTCCTTGTTTTTCATCATTTTGAGTATTTCATGTCAATCCCTCTGGCCTTCAAAGTTTCTGTTGAGAAATCAGCTGACAGTTGTATGGGAACTCCCTTGTATATAACTAACTGCTTTTCTCTTGCTACTTTTCAGATTCCCTCTTTGTCTTTAACCTTCAGCATTTCAATTATGTGTCTCAGTGTGGGTCTCTTTGGGATCATATTGTTTAGGACTCTGCACTTGTATGTCTGTTTCCTTCTCTATGTTAGAGCAGTTTTATGTCATTATTTCTTCAAGTAGGTTTTCAATTCCTTGTTCTCCCTCTTCTTCTGTTATCCCTATGATGCGAATGTTGGTATGTTTGATGTACGAGAGGCCTCTTAAACTATCCTCATTTGGGGGGATTCCTTTTTCTTTTTGCTGATCGGATGTTTTGTTTCTTTATCCTCCAAATCTCTGATTAGGATGCTCTGCGCTTCATTTATCCTCGATTCCCTCTAATGTACTCTTCATTTCAGTTATTACAGTCTTAATTTCTGACTGGTTCTTTTTAACATTTTCTATCTCAACTTTTATGTTGCCTACTTCTTTGCTTAAGTTCTCAATGAGTTCATCTACTTTTCACCTAAGTTCATTGTGCTTCCCTATAATAACATTTTGAACTCTGCATCTGATCGTTTGTCTCCATTTTGTTTATATCTTTTTCTGAAGTAGTGTTCTATTCTTTCATTGGGACATGTTTTGTTCTTTCCTCCTCATTTTGGCTACCTGCCTGTGTTTGTTTCCATCTGTTAGGTAGAGGTGCTACTTCTCCTGGTCTTAGAAAAGTAACGAACCTTATGTAGTAAGTGTCCTGTGGGTTCTGGTGGCACAGTCTTCCTTGTCACCTGAGTTGAGTGCTCCAAGTATGTCCCTGTGTGCGTTGTATGTGCCCTCTCGTAGTTCAGGCTTAATTGCTGTTGGCATGTCAATGGGAGGGACTGACCTTCAGGCTGATTGGTTGTGAGGACTGGCAATGACTACAGAGGAGAAGCCTGAGTACAGGAGCTAAAGCCAGAGAGCAGGAACTACTTTAGTGGGCCTCTGCTGGCTGCCAAGTTTGCCCTTTGGGTGTATCATTTATGCAGGTGGTTGGGCATCTGATGTGGTCTGAAGCTTCTCACCAGGTATATTGGCTCTGTGGCCTCATGGGAAGGGCTCTAGTGAGGGACAATTTCAGTTGCTGCCTGTGCCCTTCCTGGAGCCACCTGGTATGAGCAACAATGTGATCTGAAGGTGATTGCCACTATGCTGGGCTTGGGGATGTTTCTAAGAAAGAAGCTTGCATACAAATGTGGAGCCTTGACTTTTGTAACCTCTGCCCTCAATAGCCTGGCTTTGGTGACCAGTGGGATTTGTGATCATGTGTTCAATCGGACAGTAGAAAATAAAAAAACTTCTTAACTGCCTATCAACCCAGGGTTTGGCATAAAGGAAGCAAAGAGGATTGACCGTTTCCTAATTTTCCCCTTAAAGAGGTATATTTGCAGACTTTAAAAGCTAATGCCTAAAGGTCTGGGTTCCAATCAGCCTGAATCTAGATGCTAACTGAAATCTCTTCTTCATGACAATGGCAGGTCTTAGGACACATTTAACTACTGAAAGTCACTAAAAATAAAATAGGCTGCTTGAACAATTACCAAGGTTTCAGAAACAACCAAGACCTAGAGCAAGACTGAAAAGATAAGATTCATTTCCTTAAAGACTGAGAGAGGTGGCTGTTTCATCTAATGCATAGAAACAAGCCTTACTTAGCTGGTGTGACTCAGTGGACTGCGCACTGCCCTACAAACTGAAGGGTCACTGGTTCGATTCCCAGTCAGGGCGCATGCAGGTCAGATCCCTGGCTAGGGGCATGCAAGAAGCAACCAGTCAATGTTTCTTTCACATACCAATATTTCTTTTCCTCTCTTTCTCCCTTCCTCCCCTCTCTCTAAAAATAAAATCTTAGAAAAAGAGAGAAACTAACAGAAAGTCAAGGAAAAAGAAACAGAATATGTTCCAAATAAAAAAATAATAGAAAGACTTTAATGAAATGGAGATTCAGTGATTTACCTAATAAAGAGTTCAAAATAAGTCTTAAAGATGCTCGCTCACCTCTAGAGAAGAATAAATGAACATAGTAAGAATTTCAACAATGAGATAGAAAATATTAAAAAGTACCAAATACAAGCCTGAAACTGAAGAATACAATAACTCAAAAATACGACTGAGGGATTCAATAGCAAATCAAATGATGCAGAAGAAAATATATAACGAACTTGAAGACAGGACTGTGAAATTCACCCGAATGAAAATGAGTTAAATAGCTTAAAGGATCTATGGAACATCAAAGTGAACTAAAATTCATATTGTAGGAGTCCCACACTTAGAAAAAAGAAAGACGCAGAAAATCTTTTTGAAGATCTAATGGCTGAAAACTCCCATAATCTGGAGAAGGAAACAGATATCCAAATACAAGAATCTCAGAGTTCCAATGATGAAGAATCCAGAGAGAACCCACTAACACATGTTAAAATTAAAGTGTCAAAAGTTAAAGACAAGGGGAGAATCTTCAAAGTAGCAAGAAAACAAAGAAACAAAAAACAATTGGTTATGTAAAAAAGAAAACCCCAACAGGCCTATAAGCAAATTTTTCAATACAAACTTTGGAGACCAGAGGGGAATAGCACAATAAATTCAAAGCGCTGAAAGAGAAAAGTGCCAAGCAAGAAATACTCTATCTGGCAAAGTTGTCCTCATAATTGAAGTTAAGAGAGTTTTCCAGACATACAAACGCAAGGAGTTCATCATCATCAGACTGGCCCCCAAGAAATGTTAGACTTAAAAAAACTAAAACTGAAATCATTAACAGAGAAACATAAATCTCATTGACACAGGTAAATATAAGATAAAATTCAGAATAATCTCATGTTGTCAAGGTGGTGGGTTAATCACTTATACATCTAGTATGAAGGTTAAAAGACAAAACTAGTACAAATAAATATAACCACAATAATTTGTTAACAGATACACAAATTAAAAAGATGTAAATTGTGACATAAAAAGAATAAAATGTGAGGGGAAAGCAAAAACGTAGAGGTTTAAAATGTATTCAAACTTATTACCACCTTAAAATAGACTGTTAAAAATATAAGTTGTTCCCCTGGCCAATGTGGCCTACTTGATTGGGGCATTGTCCCACAACCAAAAGTTTATGGGTTTGATTCCTGGTCAGGGCACATACCTAGGTTGTGGGTTCGATTCCTGGTCCAGGCACTATCACATGCAACCCTGTTCCAGATGCATACAATCCCCCATTTGGGTATCATATCTGGTCTAGGCACATATAGGAGGCAACCAATTGATGCTTATCTCATGTATCAGTGTTTCTCTCCTTTCCTCTCTCCCTCTTCCCTCTCCAAAAAAACAAAGAAAAATTTGTATTCGAGTCCTGACCGGTGTGGCTCAGTGGCTTGGGTGTTATCCTGCAAATCAAAAGGTCACCGGTGTGACTCCTGGGTCAGGGTGCATGCCTGGGTTGTGGGCCAGGTCCCTGTTGGGGTGTGCAAGAGGCAAATGTTTCTCTCCCACACTGATGTATCTCTTCCTCTCTGCCTCCCTCCCTACACCTCTCTCTAAAAAGAAATAAATAAAATCTCTTTAAAAATGTTCTTGAATGAGGACAAAAAAATAACAAAAATTTTTCTAAATTTTTAAAAAAACATAATATTTATGGTAACCACAAAGCAAAATCCCATAGGAGATACACAAAAGATAAGAAGAAGTGAATCTGAGCATTCCACTACAAAAAAATCATCAAACCACAAAGGAAGAAAACAATGAACAAGTAAGAATAATTACATACCTATCAATAATTAATTTTTTAAAAGATGTTATTTATGTATCTCTAGAGGGGAATGGAAAGAGAGAGGGAGAGAAATATCAATGTATGGTTGCCTCTCATGCGTCCCCTGCTGGGAACTGGCCTGCAACCCAGGCATGTGCCCTGACTGGGAATCGAACTGCGGTTGTTTGGTTCTCAGACCCGCGCTCAATCCACTGAGCTACACCAGCCAGGGCTCAATAATTAATTATTTTATATGGTAAACAGACTAAATTCTCAATCAAAAGACACAGGATAGCTTAATGGAGAAAAAATGACTTATTTATGCTACTGACACAAGACTCACACTTCAGATGCAGGACACATACAGACTAAAAATGACGAGATGAAAAAGATATTCCTTGCAAATGGAAACCAAAACAAAGCTGGGTAGCTATACTTACATAAGACAAAGTAAATCTTGGGACAAAGACTATAATAGGAGATGAAGAAAGTCATTATATAATGACAAAGGCATAAATCCAACAAGAGGATATAAATGTGTAAAATATTTATGCACCTAAGTAGATACAGCAAATGTTAATGGATCTAAAGAAAAAAAAAAAAAGACACCATTACAGTAACAGTAGGGTACTTTAATATGCCACTTTCATCAATGGGTAGATTATCCAAATAGAAAATCAATAAGGAAACATTGGCCTGAAACAGGAGATAACAAATGTTGGTGAGAACATGGACAAAAGGGAACCCTTGTACACTCTTGGTGGGAATGTAAACTCATGCAGTCATTATGAAAAGCAGTATGGAGGTTCATCAAAAAATTAAAAATAGAATTACCATATGCTCCAGCAACCACTTCTGATATTTATCCAAAGGAAACAAAAACACCCACTTGAAAACATGTATGTACCTCCATGTACACTGAAGCATTATTTACAATAGCCAAGACATGGAAGCAACCGAAGTGTTCATCAACGGATGAATATAGAATATGTGGTATATATTAAAAATAAAATATTATTCAGCCATTAAAAAGTAGAAGTAAACCTTACCATTTGTGATGACTTGGAGGAACCAAGAGGGCATTACGTTAAGTGAAATAAGTCAGACACAGAAAGACAAAAACTATTATGATCTCCTTTAAATGTACAATCTAAAAACAAACAAACAAACAAAACATGTTGAACCAAATGCTGAACTCATAGATACAGAGAACAGACAGGTGGTTGCCAGAGGTGTAAGTCATGGGCAAAATGATTAAAAAGGGTCAAAAGATACAAACTTCCACTTACTTGTAACAAGTAAACTTGTTACTTATGTTATTCAAGTTTTCTATGACTTTTACTATTTTTACTACATCCATTAATGCTGAAAGCATAGTCTTCCAACAGCATCTACTCTCTCTCGAATATGTTCATTGATTTTAGAGAGAGGAAGGAAGAGGAAGGAAGAGGAAGAGAGGGAGGGAGGGAGAAGAGGGAAAAAGAGAGGGAGAGAGACAGAGAGGGATAGAGGAGGGAGAGAGAGGAGGAAGAGATAAACATCAGCTGCCGCCATCAGGAATCGAACCTGCAACTTTTGGTGTAAAGGACAATGCTCTAACCAACCAAGCCACACAGGCAGGGCCACATCTACTCTTATTTATCCTAACCAGTGAGTTTTTTTTTATTAACAATTATATTTTTAATCTCCTTTCATTGGTCCCTTTGTATGGATACAATATCCTCTCCAATCATGACAATGTAAATTATAGAATCCTTTCCATTTTGTTGTAAAATTAATTTACTGAGCACTATGTTCCAAGCATTGTTCTCAGTGCTTTATATGTAAAAATTTACTTCATCTCCATATTAACCCCAATATTGGCACTATTTCCATTTTGAGAAATTGCACTCTTATTTCTGTAAGTTTAAAATTTGCTCACTTGGGTGAACCTCTTTAAAAAATGTTGGCTTTCCTCAAATGTTGCTGTCTGTTTTGACTGCTTATTTACATAGATAAAATTCTCTGTAGCTTCTTTATGAATCCTTTATGTATCTGTCTCATTTTGGAGAAAAGGGAAGACACACAGCCTAATTTCAATAGTTGGGAAGGGCAGATAGTCTGGGCTGACAGCCGGCTATGATAGCTAGTTTTGGTAAAGGTTTTTTTTGCTTTTTTTTCCCCATTTCACTGCGGGTCGCCAGCCCCTCTGCAGAAATTATTACCCCTGTAATTCAAGTACTCACATTTAATAGTACAATTAGGGGTAAACACTGCTAAATGCTACCACATGACTCATGGGTAGGGAATGAATAGACCCACCTGACTGCTTCTACGCAAGTATACCTTCTCCCAAACACCCTGAACATTTCCACAATCTGCCCCAACCCCTCATCACTGAATTAGGCATGCCTCTGGAACCATTCTCTCATTTACTAACTTTGTGATCACTTCTCAGTACCTTGATTTTTCCATCTGTAAAACAGGGATGACAATATCAAACTATGCTTTCAGAATTAAAGTTGGTTAAGAAATTTATACACCTTTAAAAAGAGGATGCTTAAATATGTTTAAAGAACATAAATAAAGGATTTTCAGATGGTTCTACCTTTGAAGCAATCCATGGAACAATGACAGATATACACATGCAAATAAATGAAACAAAAAATTTAGAGTCAAGGACCCAGAGTAGAATAGCTACTTGAAACTGAATAACTAAGATAGTCTTTCGTCTGTTTACTGACTCAAGGAGGCTATTACTGCAGAGAGCTCCTAGAAACTACACACTAGAGAAGCACTTTTCAAATTTTGTTTGTCTTTAGATGTAAAGTTAGTCTCTTGCAAAGAGCCTATAGTTAGATCCTGGTTTCTTAAAAAATCCATTCTACCAATCTATGTCTTTTGACTATGGAATTTAATCCATCTGCATTTAAAGTAATTACTGAGAGGGAAGCACTTACTTCCCATTTTGTTATTTTTCTTTATGTCTTATAGCTATTTTGTCCCTCATTTCCTCCATAATTGCCTTCCTTTGCACGTAGTTGACTTTTTGGTAATGTTCTGATTTCCTTTTTACTTCCTTTTGTGTATATTTTATAAATATTTTCTTTGTGATTAACATGGGGATTACATATAACTTCCTAAAGTTATTACAACCTATATTAAGCTGACACTAACTTAATATTAAGTGAATTCAAAAACTCTACTGCTGCCCTGGCCAGTGCGGCTCAGTTACCCAGAGTGTCAAACTGTGGCCGAAGGGTTGTGGGTTTTATAACCCATCCGGATGCTTAAGATCCCGAGTCTGGGCATGTATGGGAGGCAAGCAATCGATGTTTCTCTCTCACATCAATGTTTCTCTCTCTCCTTTTTTCTCTCTCTAAAAGCAATGGGGGAAAAAAACTATATTCCTTTATTCACAGATGTCACAAATGACATCATTATATATTGTGTACTGTTTAATACAAATTATAATAATTTATAACTACTCTTGATGTATTTGCCATTTAAATCCTATGGGAAATTAAAAAAATGAATTTACAAACCAAAGTTACAATACCATTTTTTAAAATGTCTTCACATATGGTTTTCATAAGGCTTTGAGATGCTGTGCAGTGACTTTTCATTTCAACTTGAAGGAATTCCTTTAGCACTTATTGTAGAGCAGGTATAAAGGTAATGAATTCTCTCAAATTTTGTCTGAAAATGCCTAATTTCACACTCAATTTTAAAAGACAGTTTTGCTGTATACACTCATGAATGGCATAGTGACGATCTGTTTAATGATGGACTGAATAAGATCACAATGAAGCTACAACTTATCAGCTGAACCAAGACAAAGAAATATGGCCCAAATAAAAGAACAGAGCAAAACCTCAGAAAGTGAGCTAACGAGGAGGAGATCGCCAACCTACTGATGGATAATTTAAAGCCCTGGTAATCAAAATGCTCAGAGATTTGATGCGCTTGGTCGAAAAATGAAAAAACACGAAAAATACCCAAAATGAAATAAAGCAAAATATTCAGGGAACCAACAGCAACAGGAAGGAAACCAGGACTCAAAGCAACAATTTGGAACCAAAGGGAAAAAAGTAAACATCCAACTGAAACAGAAGGAAGAAACAAGAATTCAAAAAGAGTGAAGAGACTCTTACACACCTCTGGGAAAACCGGGAACGTTCCAATATCCAAATTACAGGGGTGCCAGAAGGAGAAGAACAGCAGTAAGAAATTGAAAACTCATTTGAACAAATAATGAAAGAAAACTTCCCTAATCTGGCAAAAGAAATAGACTTCCAGGAAGTCCAGGAAGAACAGAGAGTCCGAAAGAAGTTGGACCCAAAGAGGAATACACCAATGCACATCATCATCAAGTTACTCAAGATGAAAGATCAAGAGAGAATCCTAAAAGAAGCAAGAGGAAAGGAGACAGTTACCTACAAAGGAGTGCCCATAAGGCTATCAGCTGATTTCTCAAAAGAAACGTTGCAGGCAAGAAGGGGCTGGAAAGAAGTATTCCAAGTCATGAAAGGCAAGGACCTACAATCCAAGACTGCTCTATCCAGCAAAGCTTTCACTTAGAATGGAAGGGCAGATCAAGTACTTCTCAGATAAGGTCAAGTTCAAGGAGTTCATCATCACCAAGCCCTTATTATATGAAATGTTAAAGAGACTTATCTAAGAAAAGGAAGATAAAAAATATGAACAATAAAATGACAACAAACTCATAACTATCAACTAATGAACCACAGAGAAAAGAAAAACAAAACAAAAACTAAGCAAACAGCCAGAACAGGAACAGAATCAGAGAAATGGACATCACATGGAGGGATTTCAGTGGGGAGGGGAAAGGGAGGAATGGGGGGAAAAGGCACAGGGAGAACAAGCATAATTAGTTGGCATGAAATAGATGGGGGGAGAGAGATTATCATGGAGCTGAAAAATTCCTATCACCTAGTGACATAATAATCATCATGTCATAGTACACAATACATTACTTGTGTTTGTCGTATTGCCACTCACAAAAGTGTATCACACAATTATGTACAGTACATAATACTTGATGATGATAAATGACTGCATTAGTGGTTCATGTACTTATTATACTATACTTTTTATTGTTATTTTAGAGTGTACTCATTCTATTTATTAAAAAATGCTGTGAAACAGTATGCCACATTACAACAGCAGCAGCCTCATATAATATATCTTGTGTTTACAGCATCACTTTATTGAATCTTTTTCTCTTGTATTTGATTTAATCTCATGTTGTTTTGTGTGATAGCATACTATACAGGCTTGTGGCCTAAGAGCTATAGGCTACACCATATAGTCCATTAGGTTATACACTATTACAGTAGGTTATACCACCTAGGTTTGTGTTAAGTAGACTCTATGATGTTCACACAATTATGAAATTGACAACTGACATGTTTTAAGACCATATATCTCTGGTTAAGAAGAGCTTCGACTCCCTTGACTAGTGTGGCTGAGTCGATTGATCTCTAGCCTCTGAACAAAAGCGTCACCAGTTTGATTCCAGTCAGGGCACACGCATGGGTTGCGGGCCAAGTCCCCAGTAGGTGGCATGTGAGAGGCAATCACACATTGATGTTTCCTTCCCTTGATTTCTCCCTCCCTTCCACTCTCTAAAAAAATAAATAAAATCTAAAAAAAAAAAAAAAGTGTTGACTGTATAGACTCTTGTATGACAGTTTTTCTTTCAGCATTTTAAACATAGCATCTGACTGCCTTTTGCCTTGCAATGTTTCTCCTAAAAAATCTGTTGATTATCTTACTGAGAATCCCCTTTTTGTATGATTTACTTTTCTCTTGCTGCTTTCATGA
The DNA here is from genome assembly GCA_004027735.1 of Carollia perspicillata. NCBI lineage: Eukaryota > Metazoa > Chordata > Mammalia > Chiroptera > Phyllostomidae > Carollia > Carollia perspicillata. The sequence continues at coordinate 32,031 of PVKM010003713.1, read as the reverse complement.
TTCTGTCTTTAATTTCCAACAATTCAATTATGTACCTCTCTTTGTGTTTATCCTTTATGCAGGTTGGTAGGCTTCTTGTATTTTTACATTCATGGTTTTTGTCCATTAATTCTTTAAATAATCTCTTTCTCTTTCTCATCCTCTCCTCCTTCTTGGACTCCATAATGCATGGACTCCATAATACATATATTGGTCTTCTTTGCTGACACAGAAGTCCCTTGGGCTCTTTTAACTTTTTTCATTCAGTTCCTCATACTCAATAATTTCAAATCGCCTTTCTAAAAGTCTGCTGATTCTTTCTATTTGTTCAAGTCTGTTGATTAACTCCTCTAGAGAATTTTTCAATTCAGTTATTGCCTTTTTCAGCTCCAAAATTTCTTTTTGGAGAATTTTATTACCCTTCTTGCTATCTTCATTTTGTCTGTAAATAGTTTGCCTGGTATCCTTTATTTCCTCATGCATGTTTTCTTTCAAGATCTTTTAATATATTTAAGATAACTGTTTTAAAATATCAGTCTGGTAAGTCTGATATATAGGTTTCTCCATGAGCTCTTTCTGGAGATGTAATTTGTTCCTTTGAATGGGCAATCCTTTGCCATTCCTTTATACTTCTAGTGACCTTTTGTTGAAAACTAGACAAGAAATAAAACAGCCACCTCTCAAACTCTTTGCAGACTGGTGTGGAAGACCATCACTAACCAGTGAGCCATTAAGCCTTAGGATGAGCCCAGCATAAAGGCTTAAGGTTTGTTCAGGTCTTCTCTTGCATTTGTTCTGTCTGGACATATATGTGTGCTTTTTAAAACCCCCTATCTTCCCTTGTCTGCTTTTAAATGTCTAAGTTCCCAGAGTATCATCTCAGCTACCTGGATGCTCTGTAGATTTTCAGGTGTATTCCTGTGTTTGTAGTCTCTTGTTCATGTCTCTGCAGTAACCTCTGCAGTTTTCATGTGCTGCAGCTCCTGCCACTGCCTTTTGTGGTTTCCAATCTGATACAAACTACGCTGTTGTTCCCTGTCTAATATCTAAGTCAGTTAGGAACAAAAGCAATCCTTCAGACAGCCAAAAGACAGAATCTATCTTATAAAACAAGTTTTATCCTGCTTCTTCTGTCCCAAGGAAAGGAATAAAAAATTATGCTGCTTCCTACTGGCCATAATGTGCACACCAGGGAAAGGGTAGGGCAAGTGCAATAACACCACAAAAATAACTGTTTGCTTAGTTGTTGTAAACCTCTGACTGGTTTCCAGAGCTCCTATATGGTTACTTTGATCCTTCTATAGTTATTTTCTGATTTTGCTGTGGGAGAATGAGGACCTGGACCTTCTAGATTTCCATCTTGCACACACATTCTATTTCTTGAGCTGTTTTCTCCCATCCAAGGACTAACCAGGCCCAACCCTGCTTTGCTTCCAAGATCAGATGAAATTGGGAGTGTTCAGGGTGGTATAGCCGTAGACTATTTTCTTTTTAAATTTTCTATAACGTTCTGTATTTTTTAAACATTTCAGACTAAAAATGTTTGGAGTGGTAGTCACAGATAAAAAATTTTATACTTGTTTGAAGACTTCATCTTAAGGGAAAACAAAGTAAAAAGGAAAATAAAAAGAACTTTATGATAAATATATTATTCTGAGTTGATTATTCTGAGTCAAAGATACAAAACATTTAAATAATGAGTTATATTCAAAAACTCAAAAAAATTCTATACAACTTCCAAATACACTGTAACATTAAGGAATATAGATATCACAGAAATAGTTCTTTCATGATCTTATCCAAAGCACAAAAGCAGCAACTGAGTGCTTTTTGATTTGTCATTATATATCACTTGTGTTTGTTCTACAATTTAATATAAATGTAATAATATAGTATAGCATATAGGGTTCCATTGTATAAAAGCACAAAAATTATTTTTGTTTTCCCCTTTATATTTACTGTTGACACTATTGCAGATGTCCTCATTCCTCCCTGTGATTCCCCCTCCCCTGGCAATACAACCTTCCTTCCAGCCCTAGTTTCTCCTTCACTCTATCCATCACCATGCTGTTATTTATGTTGATGAGTTATACATACACATTCTTTCGCTAATCCTTTCACTTTCTTTCATCTACTCCCCCCCTTTCCTCCTCCCTTCTCACAGCTATTCCATGTATCCATGCCTCTGTTTCTATTTTGTTCATCAGTTTATTTTGTTCATTAGATTCCACACATATATGTGATATCATATGGTATTTGTTTTTCTCTGACTGGCCTATTCTGCTTAGCATAATAATCTAAAGGTCCATCCATGCATTCACAAAAAGTAAGAGTTCCTTCTTTTTTACAGATGCATAGTATTGTTGTGTAAATGTACCAAAACTTTTTTATTCACTCATGTACTTATGGGCACTTGGGCTGCTTCCAGATTTTGGCTATTGTAAATAAAGCTGCCATGAACATAAGAGTGTATGTATTCTTCTGGATCAGTATTTCAGGATTCTTAGACTACATTCCCAGAAGTAGGATCACTGGGTCAAAACGCAGTTCCATTTTTAATTTTTGAGGAAACTGCACACTGTTTTCCACAGTGACTGTGCCAGTCTGCATTCCCACCAACAGTGCACCAGGGTACCGTACCCTTTTCTCCACATCCTCTCCAACACTTGTTTGTTGATTTTTTGATGTTAGCCATTTGGGTAGGTATGAGGTGGTATCTCCTGTCGTTTAAATTTGTATCTCTCTGATGGTTAGTGATGTTGAACATTTTTCCATATCTTTTGGTCATCTGTATGTCCTCTTTAAAGAAGTGTCTATTCAGAGCCTTTGCCCATTTTTTAGTTGGATTCTTTTTATTCTTGGTGTTGAGCTGTATTAAGTTGTTTACATATTTTGGAGACTAACTCTTTAGTATCACTGGCAAATATGGTCTCCCACACAGTGGGTTATCTCTTCATTTTGGTGATGGCTTCTTTTGCAGTGCAGAAGCTTTTTAGTTTGATATAATCTCATTTATTTATTTTCTCCTTTGTTACCATTGCCTTAGGAGACATACTGGCAAAAATATTGCTCTGAGAAATGTCTGAAATTTTACTGCCTATGTTTTCCTCTAGGATTTTAGACTTACTTTTAAGTCTTTTATCCATTTTGAGTTTATTCTTGTGTATGGTGTAAGCTGGCAGTCTAGTTTCATTTTTCTGCATGTATTTGTCCAATTTTCCCAACACCAATTACTGAAGAGATTATCTTTACCCTATTATATGTTCTCACCTTCTTTGTCAAATATTAACTGACCATAAAGACATGGGCTCTCTGTTCTGTTTCACCGATCTACGTGTCTGTTCTTACACCAGTACCAGGCTATTTTGATTACAATGGCTTTGCAGGATAGTTTGATGTCAGGTATTTTGATATCTCCAACTTTGTTGTTCTGTCTCATGGTTGCTGAAGTTATAAGGTTTTTTTTTTTCAGGTTCCACATAAGTTTTTGGAATATTTGTTCTAGATCTGTGAAATATGCCATTGGTATTTTAATAGTTATTACTCTGAATCTGTAGATTACTTTGGGTAGTATGGACATTTTAACAATTTTAATTCTTCCAATCCATGAACAGAGTATGTTTCCACTTACTTGTATCTTCCTCAATTTCTTTATTCAATATCCTATAGTTTTCCAAGTACAGGTCTTTTATCTCCTTGGTTAAATTTATTCCTAGGTACCTGGTTTTGTTGTTGTTGTTCTGATACTAAACGGGACTGTTTTCTTACTTTCTCTTTCTGATAGTTCATTGTGGGAGTATAAAAATGCCACCAATTTCTGGATATTAATTTTGTATCCAACACAATTACTTTTCATTCATTTGCTTATTGGTGGATGTTAGGGTTAATTCAGGTTTGGGCTATTATAAATAAAACTGCTATAACCATTTGTATATAAAATTTCTTGTAACATGTTTTCATTTCTCTTAATACCGAAAATTGGGGTTGCTGGGTGGTATATAACAAATCCACATTTGATTTTATTTAAAAACTGCCAAACTACTTTCCCAAGTGGTTCAAGTCCCTATTCAAGTCCTACCAGCAATCATTGGTCAACTCCTGTTATTGTAAGACTATTTAATCTTAACTATTCTAGTAGATGCCTACTAGCCTCTCATTGTGCTTTTACTTGACATTTCCCTGAGGCACCTGTAAGTACAGAGAGGTCCTTTATCAGAGTAAGATGTCCTTTGCTTTTCCAAGTTTGTTGAGTTTTCATTATCAATGAGTATTGAATTTTATTCTATGTAATTTATGCCTTAATTACACTGACTTTTTAAAAAAGACCCCACAGCTAACAGTAGACTTAAATACTGAACACTGTCCTCCTAAGACAGGGAACAAGGGTAGGTAGTCTGCTGCCATCACTTCTATTCATCATCATCACAGTAATCTTGGCTATGCAATAAGGAATGAAAGTATAATAAGGGAAAAAAGAATATAGGCTGCAAAAGAAGAAGTTAAACTGTCCCTATTCTCATATGACATGATTTAAAATGATAATCCTAATGAATCAGTAAAAAAAATTACAAGTAGTAAGTGAATTTAATAAGGTCTTAGGATTCAAGGTTAATACAGAATCAATGGTCTATCCTGGGACTTATCTCAGAAATACAGTTTGTTTAAATTTTTAAAACAAATGTAACTTACCTTATGTTTACATGATAAATGTATGTAGAAACCCCTATGGAATTTATAAAAATTGACTAGTGTCAATAAGTGAGTTTAGGAAGGCTGCATAATACAAAATCAATATATAAAATAAATGGTATTTTTATATTCCAGTAACACTATTTGAATAATTCTTCTAATTGCCAAAGACAGAATCTGAGACATTAACTGATTTCTCTCTTTCCCCTGTGAAATTACTCATCTTAATCAAACCAGCCAGTTATGTTAACTTTATCCTCTAAATATCTCTAACACCCACTTTTTTTCATTCCCTAGCCAATCATCTTTCCTAGTAAAACCAGGACCTGAAACATTTCTGAAAGTAGAACTTAATGGTCTCTTTTTTCCCCCTAGTTTTAAGTATTATTTAGGAGAAAACAGTAGTTCTCCTCCCAACTGTCTGGAGACCGCCAGATCAAGCTGGATCAGACTGGCCCCAGTGGCATGAGCAGGCCCAGTTAGCCGCTAACTAACCCCAAGCTGACAGCCTCAAGAGCAAAGCAGAACCACAATTCATAGAATTCAAGTAGAAGAGGTGCTACTTTTACTACAGAGAGCCCTCTAAGTGAGAGACCTATCAATAAGGAAGATCTGCTGCAGCCAAATCTGGTCGCATACAGGAAGGATGAAACAAACTCTGCCAGATTGTGATTTCTTTGTTCTCTGTGGCCCCTTTCACATCCCTAACCTTAGAGAGTTTAGCTACAATTAGTTCTAATTCACACCCTTTGATTTAGAATTAATAAATATGCACAACCTATCCTTACCCTTACCTCTTAAAAAGGATCCCGAGTCTGTATTGGGAAAGGCTAACTTGCACTTTGTCTCTGGTCTCCTCATTTAGCTGCCCTAATGAATTAATCCTATTTCTCTGTGAAAACCTGCTGCCTCCGACTTCCGGTTTCTCTGTAAGTAGCAGGCAACAAACTCACTACACCGTTGTTGGCTTTTGTTCTGGTAACACTAATAACTTGATTACTGCAACCATCTCTAGTTTCTAACTCTATTTGTCAATGGCTTCACTGTAACCAGAGTGAGGTCTAAAATACATACAAGTCTCATGTTATCTATATAAATAAATCCTTAGGTGACTATAATCTTATAGATTAAAAGGCACTTCGTGTTCTGATACACTACTCAAACCTTATCTTTAACCCATTTTCTCTCCTTGCTCTATATTCCATCAATATGAAAAAATATGTTCAGTTCCTCAAATGTAACATTCCTCTCCTTTCACTCTGGAATTCTGTACATTGCCCATTCTCTCTGAAAGACATCTCTATACCCCAGATCCCTGTGTCATTCCCCCTAAAATGGAATAAGGTTAAAAAAGACCAAAAGTAAAGAATGTAACATTTGGCAAGCAACCAAAGAGGTTTATACAAATAGGTAATAAGAGCCTCAGTTAAGGTTTTACAGTAGAAATAAATGAAAGGAATATGAAAGAAATATTGGCATACGAAATAGAAGCAAGTATTTAGCAACCATGTTGTGTTAAAACATGACTTGTTGAAAAATGATCATCCTCTATGTGACTTTTCCTATATTTCCTCAAACCTGATGAAATAATTCAAGAACTTGGGAGTCATGTAAAAAGGAATCTTCAATGGATAAACCAAGCTGTTCCATATAAATTATTTCTTACTTCAGTAGTCTTAATCATTAGCCTATTGGGTTAGAGCAGTGATTTTCAAAATATGGTTCCTTGAAATAGCAGCATTATCATTTTAAGGGGACTTGCTTGTTGCATATTATTGAACTCCACACCAGATTTTCTGAATCAGAAACTCCAGGCAGAGAGGCCCAGAAATCTGCATTTTAAGAAGCCTTCAGGTGATTCTATTGTAAGTTCAAGTGTGAAAGCAACAAGGATTACAGGATATGAAAACAGTAGTAAATCATGACCCCAACACAAACAATCAGAAGAATGAAACTTCAGAAAAACAAGTCAGTACTAGTTATAACATACTCTTTATCCTATTGAAAGGCACTGTAATTCACTTTGGGGGAAGAAAAAGTAAATGCACAGGAATAATACTCTCATATAACCTCAAGGCTCTAATAAATACTATGTTGATAAAGGCCACCAACAAACAGCCACTTTTAGCCCTGGCTGGTGTGGCTCAGTGGATGGAGTGCTGGCCTGTGAACAAAAGGGTCGCTAGTTCAACTCCCCAGTCAGAGCACATGCCTGGGTTGCAGGCCAGGCCCCCAGTAGGGGTACGTGAGAGGCAATCCCATATTGATGTTTCTTTCCCACTTTTTCTCCTTTCCTTCTCCTCTCTCTAAAAATATATAAATAAAATCTTTTTAAAAATCTTTAAAAACAGTAGTTTTTAAGCTACTTTTATGTGCTTAAAAACTGAAGAAATTGTGCGTAATAAATTATAACCACATTACTCATTATTTTGCTCACTCAATAAACATTTACTGAGTACTGTTATTATACAAGACATTATGGTAAAAAGCTAAAGCTGTGATAGACAGATTTTAAATGAATGCAAGAGAATTTTCAAAAAAAGTCAAAGCTTTAAGTAATTTTGTTTTTCACAGTGGAAGTCATTACCAAGGAAGAGTCTAAAGAAAAAAATAGTCAACTATGAATCTATATCTCCTATGTATAAGACCTTAACAACATCCTAGGTTCTTTTGGTTTATCAATTATAAGTTAATTTAATGTATGTTTATTTCTAAAGAAATATTAATTCTGACCCTCTAAAAGTATGTATAATATATACATGAAACATATACATTATATACATATATGTATAACACACATAAGCTTTAAGATGAAAAAACTGTGAACTAAGGATTAACAAGAATTTTTTCAGAACATTACCAAATTCTTTTTGATTGCTGCTGCTAATTTTATTGCATGGTTACCTCCTCTCCTCAATACATTCATTTTTATCATACCTGCACATCTATATTATCACCTCTTGGGAAGCAACATTTTGCAGTAGGGAGCATATAGGATTTTGAGTCCGATAGATACGAGTTTGAATCCTTTCTCAGCTACTTAATTATCTGTGCCATTTAACAAGTTGTTAAGTCTCACTATTTCATATTTAAAAGAATTTCAATGATACATTCGTAGGATTATTGAGAGAACTTGGCTTATAAGTCCACAGTAGATGTTTTATAAAAGTTACTCCCTTACTCCTTGCTCTTTTTAAGAATTACTTCCATTTCCCCCAGTCCATCCTTTATACTGGAAGTCTTGATATATTTGATGCTGACAACCAGAAATGAGACACTACTTACATTTGTACTCTAAAGGTCCTTCCTCGGACATATTTTGGCATTTCACAGATACTTCTGAATATTTAAATATTGTAATTGTACTGCTATGGAAACACTTGTGTGGGGAGGTAACAGACCTAAGTCTATTTTCATTAACGCTTGGACATTTTATCCCCTTGGATTGAGATAATGTCCCATCAAAAATAAACATGTTAGACAAGATAATCTCTAAGGCTTTGAGTCTTCAAAATTCTATTATTTGGGGGAAGAATTATCTTGGATCATTAGCAATTGGATCCTTGGACTTGGGAATATATCTTATTTGGGAAGGAATGCTCAAGATAGAAAAGAATGACAAACTAAGGATAAGCAGGGGAGAGCAAAAAGATCAATCCAGCTCAAAATACCTTTGCTTCCCCACATTCATCCTGCTGTAATTGTTTTAGAAGACAAATGTCTTCTTGTATACAAATTTATGGGGTATAATTTTTATCTCCTATAATACATGTGAGTGATCTCAGTCCTTCCAAAATACTTTCTCAGGAATGATGGTGTTTCATACTCATGGCAGTGAATATGGTAGTAAGTAGCTGGTCTCTCTTTCACTTGTTGTCTTGTCACTTCTCCAAGCAATCTAAAGATAGGATTGTATAATAAACGGTCTGACCTATCAGTGTCAGCAAGATAATCTAAGGATTATTTTTACCTCAAATCTGCTTATAGTGAGGTCTACCTCAAATCTGCTTATAGTGAGGTCTAGCAGTCACCTTTCAGACATTTGCCTGGCTTACAATTTATCTTTCTGGAAAAAGTTTTATTACTGACATTTGTTCTCACATCTACTTTCACATGTGTTTACTTATTGAGAAATAAAACTATTTCTCTAGGCCCTTTGAGAAACTCAAGTCATCTGGTAAAGACTTCAAAGTTTGAGGAAGGTTTGTTTATATTTTAGTTCAGTACAAAAAGGTTTATTTCCATTGAGACTAACTGTCCCCTTGCTTTGTTTTATCCACATCATCCTCACAGTTTTCAATAAAAAAAATCAGTAAACTATGCCAAGAATAAATAATATTTAACATTTCATATTTATTTCCTAGAGCTAGGATCCTGACTGAGAGAGCAAGAGAGAAATAGTAAAGAGAGTGGGAGAGAGGAAGAGGTGAAGGGAGGGAAGAGAGGAAGGCCTTAGTCATAAAAGTTATTTGTATATTTTATCTTCTATAGCCATTCTATCAATATAGCCTTATAAACTGGTTTCTAGGCCCTGGCCAGGTAGCTTAGTTGGTCAGAGTGTTGTCCCAGCACACCAAGGTTGCAGGTTCAATCCCCAGTCAGGGCACATACAAGAATCAACCAGTGAAGGAATAAATAAGTGGAACAACAAATTGATGTTTCTCTCCCCCACCCCTTTATCTACAATCAATAGATATAAATTAAAATAAAAAACAAAAATGGATTTATAAAGTACTGATCCAGAGAACCAATTTTTTTAGCCTCCTAGTTTTTTTAAACTATGGAAAATGGTTCCTTCAAAACAGTTATTCTCCCATACTAGTCAAAAGAACATCATATTCTCTTATAAAAGACCTCACTGTATAATCATATAAATTTACAAAGAATGCAACATTTCTATTATTTATCGCATGCCACCTTCAATTTCTATGATGTGATCTTTCCAATAAAAAGAATCACTACTGCAATTAGTGAGGAATTAGTAACAATATGAAAAACTTAATAATGCCCAAGAACTGCAGAGCTCTGAAATATAATCTATTGCATTTGTGTTTCCATTGAATCTTCCTATTTGTAAAATTTACCCAAACAGCTCATGAATTCCACAAAAAACTAACATCTTACTAATGTAGGCTAACTTTTATAAGACTCAAGATCCAGTAATGTTTTAAAATATTTTACATCAATATTTTAATATTAAATTTGTATTTTAATCTATGCTTCTTAACTCACAGAAAATTGGCATAATTAGATATACTTCTTAGTTGTCTGAGACACATAAATAAAGAAAATGGCACTAGTCTGACTGACTTATAAATATAAAAAAACTTATAGAAAAAAACTTACAGATTATTATAACATTAAGAAAATGAGGAATAAAGGCAAAGAATAACCTTTGATCATTCAAAAATTTTTTGTCTTTCTTGTTTTTGAGTTTTAAAAAATTATTAAAATTATTAGGGTCATCCTGGTTAATAAATTTATACAAATTTCAAATGTACAATTCTATAATACATCATCTATATATTGTTTTTTCCAAAGTTAAGTCACCTTCCATCATGACACAATTGTCATTTTTTTAAACTCACTAGAACAGTGAACATTATAAATCACAAAGAACTTCATATTACAAACAGAGAAAACCTAAAATGAAAATGAAAGGCAACAACTTAAACTTACTGGGTTATCTGTGGAATCATCAGCCAACTGTAAACCAAAATAGTCACGCTCAGTCAAATCAAGATGTTTGAAGACTATATCCAACAGAACTTGCCCCTGATCATGTTTCTAGAAGAAAAATAAAAGGAAATCAACACTGATAGGCTACATACACTTACAGATTTTTAACCTCTTGGACTTTTCTCTTCTTGTATTAGATTGGCAGCTATTTCCATCCCATGACTATAGAGAATGAAGATATGTTACACACTACTTAAAAAACTGTCTGAGCCCTGGCTGGTGTGGCTCAGTGAATTGAGCGCGGGCCTGCAAACCAAAGGATCAAGGTTCGATTCCCAGTCAGGGCACATGCCTGGGTTGTAGGCCAGGTCCCAGCAGGGGACACACAAGAGGCAACCACACACTGATATTTCTCTCCCTCTCTCCTTCCCTTCCCCTCTAAAGACACATAAATAAAATCTTAAAAAAAAACCTATCTGAGTTACTTTTACTCTAACTGATTCAAAGACTACATAAAAAATATGAAGATATATGGAGAACCTCTGACTGAAAATGCCTTCTGCTTTCAGGATAGTATGGTATTTTTGTAATTTTATATTGTTGCCACATTAACACATATATATTCACATCATTTGTCTTACTCTTTATTTCCTACATTTAAATTGACTGGAAAGTAACATATTTGACTAAATACAATTTAAAATTTGTATGTCTAAAATAAATAATGCCACAAAAAGGGAAATAAAAATGATGAACATTATTTGTAGCAAACTGATGAACTGATAAATATTTTAGTTATAAAAGTACCCAGAGAACTTTAGAAAAATTTTAACCTCATACCAATTCTATCATGTACATTATTTATTATCCTGCTGTTTTAGTAAGAATAACAATAAATTCCCTAAGTCCCACACTTAGTAAGTTGTGGTGAAAGGGCACAACTAGATAATGCTCTTAAAAATTTAACTAATATATAAAATTATGAAGAAATGATAAACATGTTCAGTAATAAAAGAAATAAAGAAAATATTTTTTTCTTGCCATCCAAAAAATAAACCTCAAAGAATTAAGATAAACACTTATTGCTGCTAATACTACAGATACACATAATTGTTAGGAAAGCAATTTGAAATTAGTAAACAAGAGCAATTAGGACTACTTCTAGTATCCTAACCTGAGTGAAAAATAAAATCCAGTATTGGGGGGGGAAAGCTATACACGTCAATATGTTCACTGAAGTATTATTTATATAAGACAAATATTAGAAAAACATGTAAGCAATGGCATATTTTACCACCAGTTTTTCCTGTCATTAGCTATTGCAGTTTGCTAGCTTCCAAATACAAGTTAGAATCAAAACTCAGAGCTGAAACAATACGGACATATATTTTGTCTTCATATATTGGAAAGTACAGAGGTACTACAGAATCCAGAGCTGGCTAATTCAACAGAGGAGAGATGTAATCTAATACAAGGGTTTTTTTCCATCTCTCTTATTATCTGCATTCCTGGCATTGACTGCATTTGCAGGCTATAAGCAAGATGACCATGGCACTTTCAAAATTCACAGCCATACATTACAATGTTTAAAACAACAACCTTCCTTGTAAGGTTACCTTACAAAGAGCTTCCCTTTATGTCTTACTGACCAGACTGAGTTAAATGGCTATTTGCAGAACTCATCAATGGCAGGAAGTATTTTTCGAACTATAAGACACACACACCCCCATCTGGGAGGAATAATGGTTGTTAATGCTGCTGCTGAGTTCTGTTTACATTGGTAAAATATTATGTTATTTATGTTATTAAATATTTTACCACATTTTTTGCTTCAAAATTTTTTTCCCTACTCTAAAACCTAGGTGCGCCTTATGGTCCAAAAAGCAGAGGGTATGTGCTTCAAACAGTGCTTTACAAAGGTGGTTCCTATTCAAATAACCTGTGCATATTTTTTAAGTTGATGCAACTCACCACCCCCAACTCCCTCCCATTCTCATTAAACTGATGGAGATCAAGCAGTAACCTGTTTAAAAATCTACTAAGATAATTTTAATTTCTAGAGATAAGACAGAGTAGACCCATTTCTCCCTATACTTCACCCAAGTGAAGCATTAAAAAAAAAACTAAATAAAATAATTTTTTGAAAGGTACAAAGAAGGTGGTAGCCTGGCTAGGGAATTCTCTGAGTTTTCTTTGCATTTCTTTTTATTGAGGTAAAATTTACACATGTAAAATTAACAGTTTTAAAGTGCGCAATTCAGTGGCATTTAGTACATTCATGGTACTGTACAAATATCATGTTGAGCTAGTTCCAAAACTTTTATCATACCAAAAGAATACCATACCTACCAAACAGTATCCCTTCCCCTTCCTCTAGGCCCTAGCAACCACTAATGTGCTGTATGTAAAATTTATCTATTCTGCCCTGACTTGTGTGGCTCAGATGGCTGCGCATCATCCAGCAAAGCACAAGGTTGCCAGTTCAATTTCCGATCAGGGTACATACCTAGGTTGTGGGTTTTGGTCCCTGGTCAGGGTGTGTACAAGAGGCAACCAATTGGTATTTCTTTCTCATATTAATGTTCATCTCCCTCTCTTTCTCCCTCCCTTACCCTCTCTATCTCTAAAAAAAAAAAAAGAAATTAAAGTTACTTATTCTGTATATTTCACATAAATGGAATTGAACAATGTGTGACCTTCTGTGTCTGGTTGATTTTGCTCAGCATGATGTTTTCAAAGTTCATCCATGCTGTACCATTATACCCATACTTTATTTCCTTTATATGGGTAAATACATTCCCTTTATATGACATATCCCAATTTGCTTAGCAGTTGTTGGACATCTGGACAGTTGTTGGATATAGCACCTTTTGGTACTATGAATAATTATCCCATAAATACTGATATACAGGTATCTACTGAGTATCTGCTTTCAATTCTTTTAGGCATATCATAGAAGTAATATTGATAGACCATACGAAAATTCTGCTTACCTTTTTAACTCCTTTCTACAGCAGCTGTACCTATTTTACATTCCCACCAGCAATGCATGAGGGATTTAGATTTCTACACATCCTTGTAAACATTTGTTATTTTTGACTCTTTTGATAAAAGCTACCCCAGTGGGCATGAAGTGGTACTTCACTTTGGTTTTGACTTGCAATTCCAAAATAACTAATGATATTGAGCATTTTTTTATATGCTTGTTGGCCATTTGTATATCTATGAAAGCATGTCCAATCAAGTCCTTTGCCCACTTTAAAAACTGGGTTGATAATCTCTTTGCTACTGAGTTCTAAGAGTTCTTTTCATAGTCTGGATGCTAGACTCTTTATCAATGTAAGACTTGGAAATACTGTCTTTCATTGTATAGGTTCTCTTTTCACTTTCTCCATCACATACTTAGCTACAGAAAACTTTTTAATTTTTGTGAACTAAATTTATTCACATTTTTCTTTTGGTGTCATATCCAAGAAATCGTTGTTAAATCCAAGGTTTTAAAGAATTATCCATGTATTTTCGTCTAAAAGCTTTATAGTTTTAGCTCTTACATGTAGTTCTCTCAGCCTTTTTGAGTTTTCTTGAAATAAAATCCTAGAATATACCCATATGAATCCCATTTTTTAAAAGAACTGACCAAAATTAAAAGAGAAAAAGGTTTAAAGCCTCAGCTACCTGTATTGTTTTCAGTTAGGCCTCTGGATAACACACATGTGAAGCTGACCACAACTGTACCACAAAGGTTCTGGATACCAAATTGTCATTAAAACCACAACCTACAAATGCAGGCCAGGACTTTGTATACTACCAGGGTGACTCCCTGAAACAAAATAGACTGAACGTAATTCAGAGTCACACAGTGCCTAAAATATCCAGGATACTACTGAAAATCACTCATCACACAAAGGGCAGGGGGAAAGAATCTCAACCGAAATGAGAAGAAACAATCAACACATGTCAATCAACATTGACATGACTAAGACGTTGAGTTGCCTGATAAGGATTTTGAAACAGCCATCATAAAAATGTTTCAATGAGCCATTATGAATGCTATTTTTAAGTGAAAAAAAAAAAGAGAAAATTTCTGCAACAAATTAAAATATATAAATTAACTAAATAAAAATTATATAGCTGGAAAATTCAGTAATAAAAACTGATTGGATGTACTCAAGAGAAGAATGAAGATGAGAAAGAATCAATGAATTTCAAGACAGATCGACAGACCAATCTAAACAACACAAAGAAAATAGACTGAAGAAAAGAAAATAACCAGACCTCAGAGACCTGTACCTGTGGGACAATGAAAAAAGATATTAACAATTACATCACTGAAATCCCTAAAAGAGGAGAGATTCTGGATGATAAAATGTTTGAAAAATATCAGCTGAAATTTTTACAAATTAGACAAAAAGAAAAAATATAGATTCAAGAATCCAAGTAAATTGCAAACAAAGTAAATCCAAACCTACTTCAAGACATATCACAATCAAACTACTGAAAAAGAAAACGAAAAAAATCTTGAAAGCAACTAGAAAAAACATTAGACATTTAGCTATAGAGAATGACAACTCCATTTAGAACAGACCATTCTCATCTGCAACCATAAAACCATAAGGAAGTGGTACAACATATTCCAGGTGCTGGAAAAAAAATTGTCAACCCACAACTCCCTACTAATAGAAGATATTTTATAGGAATGAAAGATAATGACATTCTCAGAAAAAGGAAAATTTAAGGGAATTTATCACCAATAGACCATCACTAAGAGAATGCCTAAAAGAAGTTCTTCAACCAGAAATGAAATAAAATAAAGAACATGGAAAAACAAAAGAAGAGCAATGGAATTAAAGAAATTAGGGAAACTATAAAAGCCCATGCCTCTCTTCATTAAATTATGTTTGATGGTTAAAGCAAAAATTTTAACTTTGGTATGATGATGTATGAAGAGAAAAAATTTTGAGGTAATTATAAAGGGGGGGAGGTAAAGACTCCTAATGGTAGGTTTCACTGAAGGTCAAAAATGTGGTTTTATGACCTTATACTTATGACATTATAGTATGATAATTTATATATGTAAAACATAATAATAACGAGCAACCACCCTTCCAAAAAGCTATGTAAATAGATACTCTTAAAAATACTAAAATAAACAAAAATTGAATTCTAGAAAATGTTTACATAATATATTAGAAAGGCAGGAAAAAACCAAAATAAAAAACATAACAAAGTTCTAACATAATTACATTAAAGTAAAAGGTCTAAATATTTAAATAAAAGGCAGAGACTGTTAGAGTAGGGAAAAAAACATGACCTGTGTATTATCTAAAAAAAAAAAACTGACTTCAAATATAATGGTATATGTAGGTTAAGAGTAAAGGGGCAAAAAAAGATACAATATGAAAGAAATACTAACTTTTAAAAGACTTAAAAGCAAGTAATTTTACTAGGAGGGGAAGAACATTACAAAATGTTCATGCACAAAATAAATGAAACAAAAATTAACAGAATGGAAAGAAAATAGAAAAGGCACAAATATAACTGAAAATGTCAACAGTTTAGCAATAGTTGGAATTATTCAACTGAAAATAAGCAAGAATATAGAAGTCAACAATACATTAACCCATGGAATCTAATGGACATTTACAGAATACTCTACTCAACAAAATACTAATTATTTTCAAATATCTATGGAATATTCAGAAAACAGACCATCCTGGGTCATAAACCAAACCTTACTAAATTGAAATGAACTGAAACCATATGGAGTACACTCTACAACCATAGTGAAAACAAAATAAACAGTACCAGAAGAATACAAATTTGGAAACTAAATATTTAGAAATTAAAGGACACATTTCTAAAATAATCAACAAGATGAAGAGTACTTAGGGAAATAAAAAAATACAATAAATTGAAAAAAAATTCAACATAGCAAAGTATGGCTGTGGCACACAAGTCAAAGCAGTGCTAAAAGGAAATTTAGAAACTTGTATGTTTACATTAGGAATAAAGTATCAAATCAAGCCTAAAACTCTCTTCTAAATAAAACTAGAAAAAGAGCAAGATAAACAAAAGGGAGTAATACAGTTAAGACCACAAATCTCTGAAAATCTGGTTCTTTAAAAAGATCAACAAAATTGATAAACTCCTAGTAAGCATAATTTTAAAAAAGAAGGAGAGGAGACACAAATTACTAATTACAAATTAAAACTGAGGCTATCACTACACACTCCAAAAACATTTACAACATAAGAAAATAGAAGAGAAAAATCTAAACACATAAAAATGAAAACCTGGATGAAATAGACTAAGTCCTCAAAAAGGAAAAACATACTAAAATTCACCTAACATGAGAGATACTTTGAAAAGCTGTATAATTTATTTACTTATTTAATCCTTACATGAGGACATTTTCTCATTGCTTTTTAGAGAGAGAGAAACACTGATAGGTTGCCTCCCAGGTACTCCTGGACTTGGGATCAAACCTGCAACCTCAGTTAAAATATTGGCCTGACAGAGAATTGAACCTGAAATCTTTCAGTTACGGGATGATGCTCCAACTGAGCCACACTGTCTAGGGCTATTTTTAAAAAATGAAATAATACCAGAACCCCCCCCCACCCAAATAAAATTTTCTGGGCCCAATGGGAGAATTCTTTCCTGGGAGAATTCTAGGAAACATTTAAAAAAGAATTGAGAACAATTCTTCTTTCCTAATCTACCTCCAGAATATCAACGTATTCTCTGAAATTAATATTATTATCCTTCTCAAAGCCAAAAACAGTTCAAAACAGAAAAGTACTGACACATACCCTTCATGAAAATAGATGCAAAATTCCTCCACAAAATATTAGCAGATGGAATTTAGGAATAGCTCAAAGGATAAAAGGGCTTTCTGGCTCTTGGGCTGGCTCTCTCTCTTCTTCCTCCAGGATGCCTGGATGATTGTGCTGCAGCTGCCCATGTTTCCCAAAGGGACGGTATTTTGGATGGGAAGAAGCTCTGGGCACAGCCTAAAATCAGGATGGCTTGGCAGAAGGTGGCAGGGTTATTCTTCTTTGGGTGTTCTAGACGAGATGACCTCTGAGGCAGAAGCCTGCCATTCTTCCAAAATTGTGTAGCTTTTGTATCTTATGTTGTTTTATTTGTAAACTAACTGTATAGAAATAAGATAATTAAAACTAACAGGGAGTAAGAAAGAACTGAGGCATTCAAGAGAAGCCTTAATTGACAGGCTTAAGTTGACTAATACGTACATGTGGAAAGCTATTACTCCAAAATTGTAAAGTTTTTTGAGTAAAGACTCCTTTCCTTTATCACCAAACCTTTGCCTCTGGAATTCTGCTTAGAGGGTGGAGGCTGGCCAGTACCACTTGCTTTTTGGTAACACAATGATTAAGTGGGGTTTACTGGAGATACAAATCTGGTTCAATAACCCCAACTCAATTGGGTAATGACGCCAAGGAAACAGCTCCAGGAACATGCTCCCTAGCAAAACAACTATTGCTGGTGAAAATAATTAAAAAACACACAAACAAAACACCTCAAGAATTGAGAGCCTCAGGGAATCATCTTAAGAGCATATAACAAATAAAATAGCATTTATTCAAGGAATTCTACTAAATCTTGGTAAAAATAATGACAGTCTGTGACTACTGTTGACTACAGTTGAGCCATGTTCATGATCTACTTCCTCTTTCTTCTTCCCAAACACCACGTAAGCTCCACTCCAGGCAAGTATGGAGAGTATGGGAATTTCTCTACCCTCACAATTCTCGAGCATCACAACTCCTTAGTAATGGATTTTAAATCACAGGACAGGTGGCCAAGCAGTTGGAGGCCTCCACCCAGGCCTGACACATGGGGCAAAGACTCTAATTCAATCATAGAAAGTGAAAAAATACTAAAGCCGTTAGGCATATGAGCTTGCTCAGGGTCAGAAGACAACGTGAGAAAACAACTTAGAAAGAACCCTGACTAGCATATGTAAATCCCTAGTAGGTAGAACAGTGACTGCAGAAGAAGGAAATCAATAAATATTTGGTTAGTTGAATGAGTGAGTGATAAAATGACCTATGGAATAAATCTTAAAGTTTATATGGCTTTTAGTCTCTTCATAGGCATTACTGGTCCTTTAATTTTTCTTACTTCACAGTTAGAGAAGGCATTTGAAGGAATCTCTAAAGCACAAGGGTAGATAGCACATCTGTAGAGAAACTAACTGGAGATAGTTTCTCTAAAGATAAAGAGATTATCTCTAAACTTCTTTAGGCTTACCACTAGAACTTTAAGGAACAACAACAGCCAAGCTAAACTGAGATTCTGACTTGTTGGCAGGCCAAATACAAGAACAGATGTGTTAAACAAGTTTGTAAGAAACACTAAGCAGCAGCTCTGCAGACATTAAAAGTACTTTGGAAGGTAGCATGGTAAAATGGAAATAATAAATAGTCATGCCAAGTTTTTATCTGGCCAGCTGGTATGCAGTTTTGGATAAATTTTGTTTCCACCTAGGCCAGTTTCACCACCTCTCTGTGTAGTGCGCCTAGGGAATCACTGAATATACTTAGGTTTAGACACCAATGCTTTGAAGGGAGAAAATCCAAGAAAGCAAAATCTGGGCTTCCTGTTTCAACTGTAACTAATCCATTACACCCACATATATAAATGCATATATAAACGTGTGTATGTATCTTCAGGGCAGTGGGGAGAAGGATTCCACACTTTTAAATGTCTGAAAACAACTAGATTAGATGATCTCCAAGGTCCCTTCTGGCTCTAAGTTTCTTTATTTTTAAACATGATCTCTTGCAGAAAAAAAAGGAAGAATATTTTCACATAAGAAAAAACACAACTATGTAATAGGTTAGGCCTGTCAGAAAGACTGAAAGACTGTAGGAAAGAGTTAACTTCCATAGTGTTTGGACCAAAGGCATATAATAACACTTAACAATGTCTTTTACACCCCTCTTAGAGTATGGACTTTGATTATCTCCTTGGATAAAGAAATACCACAGGAATAGATTTTCATTTGGAAAGAACAAAGATTAAGAGACAACATAAACACACTAATTTTGGTAAGAAAAGGAGGTTACTTACTGATGGACAATAGAAGCTTGAGTAACTTGAAGAAGTGGAAATACTTTCTTTTTTCTGCCTAGAACTAATTTATGACAGAGGGGACACCAAATAATATGGTACTTGAAATATAAAGTATGGCTTCTATAGGTAAAAAATTGAAAACATTTTCTATACACAACTCAGGACAAAAGGTTTTGCATAAAGAAAAACAGAGCCCCGAGAACTAAGAGTTACAGCTAACAAATTAACAACAGTAAAAACAGCCAACACTTACTATGTTAGACACAGCTGTAAGTGTAACAACCCTATGAGGTAGGTACTATTAAGAATCTTTAAAGATTAAACAAAAAACCAAAACTGAGGAACATGAAGGAAATACAGGTTTTTAAGGATCACACAGGTAGTAAGTGGCAGCGCTTACATTTGTCCCAGATTATCCGGCTCAAAAGTCCATGCTTACAGACACTACATGATAGTATGCTTCATAGAATTATTTTGTTGTTGTCAACAATGGGAGATTATTTATATTGAGTATTCCCATCTGAAAGGGAATTATTTAAGCTGACAATACACAACTGCTTTGTATAGCCTGTTTAAAAATAACAACTTCCCTTTACAGCAATATGAGCAAGTGGCATTGCTCCCTCTCTGATCCGTCCCCCACATACAGCATCACAACACAGTAAAGTGGTTGCCACACCCTGGCGAAAACCTACGGCTCTGCCCCTTACAACGTAACAAGTGCACTGAGACAAAGAAATATGGCCCAAATGAAAGGACAGATCAAAACTCCATAAAAAGAGCTAAGTGACTGAAGAGATAGACAACCTATCAGATGCAGAGTTCAAAACACTGGTAATCAGGACATTCACAGAAATGATGGAGTATGGCTGCAATATAAAGGAAGACATGAAGGCCATACAAAGTGAAATAAAGAAAAATATACAGGGAACCAACAGCGACAGGAAAGAAACTGGGGACTCAAACCAACAGGTTGGACCAGAAACATTCAACCAGAGAACAGAATATAGAAACAAGAATTAAAAAAAATAAAGAGGCTTAGGAACCTCTGGGACAACTTTAAATGTTCCAACATCTGAATCACAGGAGTGCCAGAAGGAGGAGAGGAAGAGCAAGAAATTGAAGACTTACTTGAAAAAAGAATGAAGGGCTGTAGCTAGTAGTTAGACTGGTTAGAGTGTTGTACTGATATGCTAAATATAATGAAGGACAATT
The DNA here is from genome assembly GCA_004027735.1 of Carollia perspicillata. Classification (NCBI taxonomy): domain Eukaryota; kingdom Metazoa; phylum Chordata; class Mammalia; order Chiroptera; family Phyllostomidae; genus Carollia; species Carollia perspicillata. The sequence continues at coordinate 11,367 of PVKM010003713.1, read as the reverse complement.
TCCCCAATCTGGCAAAGGAAATGGACATGCAAGAAAAGGAAGCTCAGAAAGTCCCAAAGAAGTTGGATCCAAGTAGGAACACATAAAGACACATAAATTAACTTACCCAAGATTAAAGATGAGAGAATCTTAAAAGCAGCAAGAGAAAAATAGTTACCTACAAAGGATTTCCCAGCTGAAAAGACTATCAGCTGATCTGTTTCAGCTGATTTCTCAAAAGAAACCTTGCAGTTAAGAAGGGGCTGGAAAGAAGTATTCAAAGTCATGAAAGGCAAAGACATACATACATCCAAGATGACTCTATCCAGCAAAGCTATCATTCAGAAGAGAAGGGCAGATAAAGTGCTTCCCAGATAAGGTCAAGTTAAAGGAGTTCACCATCACCAAGCCCTTATTGTATGAAATGCTAAAGGGATTTATCTAAGAAAAAGAAGATAAAAAATGTGAACAGTAAAATGACAACAAACTTACAACTATCAACAACTGAACCTAAAAAACAAAAACAGAAACAACCTAAGAAAACAACTAGTACAGGTAAAGAATCACAGAAGTGTAGATCACATGAAGGGTTATCAGTGGGGAGGGCAGAGGGGAGAATGGGGGAAAAGGTATAGGGAGTAAGAAGCATAGCTGGTAGGTACAAAATAGACAGGACATGGTTAACAGTAGTATAGGAAATGGAGAAGGCAAAGAACTTATATGTAGGACCCATGGACATGAACTAAGGGGGTGGGGAATGCTGGAGGGAGGATGTGCATGGCAGACGGGGTTAACAGGGGAGAAAAAAATAGGACAACAATAGCATAATTAATATAATGTACTTAATAAAAAAAGAAATCCTTCTAAATGCAACTAAATTACTAGATAAAATACTTCCAGAATGTTTTGTTTTAACCTGTTATTGAGCTAGGATTAAAAAGGGTGGCAACAAAGATCCAAAGCAAAGTGAAATTAGAAGGGCCAGCTATTCAGAAATGCTAAAATCAGCTTCTAGCAGAGTTTTCTAACTTCTACTTTGACTACAGGATACATACAGGAATCATAAATGATCAAGGTCTATTTAGGTTGTAAATATATCAAGAGATCCACAAACTTGAAACTGACTATACTCACTGAGTAAATGTAAACAACAAAAATCATGCCATGTGGCATGGCACAGAATAACAAAACAAGAATTAAAAAAAGGTAAAAATAAAACTCATCTATCCAGTCAGTATTTGTGCTATGCTATGGTCTCACAGAACCCCAAGTGAAACACTTAAAAGTGGTCCTGCAATTACCGTGCAAAAATTCAAAAGCAAATAAAAGTCTTCTTTGGAGGAAATCAATTTTCCATCATGACTCCAACAGAGATTGGCAAAAGGGATATAAAAAACATGACCCAAAAATATATTATATTCAAGGAACTTCAAATATAAAGATACAGGTAGGTTGAAAATAACATTATGGGAAAGATACAGCATTTAAAACATTAGTGAAAAAAAGTAGAAGTACCATATTAGTATCAGTTAAGTAGATTTCGAGAAAAAAAGTTTACCAAAGACAAAAACATTACATTATAGAAAAAGGTTCAATCCACCAATGACATTAGCAACCCTAAAGGTACACGCACAACAAAATCTTAAAGAAAAACATGTTGAATAATTTACACTACCCAATTTCAAAATATTATGAAACTACAAAAATCAAGTCAATTTGGTACTTGAATAAAGACAGACAATGGAATAGAAAAGAATATAAAATTGAGAGTCCTGAAATAAACTATTATGCTTACTATGGATTGGTGTGACCAGGGTATCAAAACCAATGGGAACAAATTATCTTTACAAAAAAAGGGTGTTGGGACATCTATTTATCTACATATAAAAAAATGAAAAGTAGATCCCTCCCATATACCCTACTTAATAAATGAACTCCAAATGGACCATAGGCTTGAACTTAATAACTAGAACTATAAAAGTTTTAGATGAAAACATAAGAATAAACCTTTGTGACAATGAATCAGGCAATGGTATCTCAGATATGGCACAAAAAACACATGAGACATAAGAAAAATAGAGAGAAACTGGGATTCATCAAAGATTAAAACTTTTTTTTCCAGGGATACCATTGAGAAAGTGAAAAGATAACATACTGAATGGGAAAAAAATTTTGCAATAAAGTTGTTTGAAAAATACATAGTATAAAAAGTATATAAGTCCAGCAGGAGAAGTTGACAAACTTTCCCTTACAGAGATTTTAGCAAAGGAAAAAAACACTGAGAAATCATAAAAAGAGTGAGATAAGAATGGAATGATCAACAATTATGTGGAAAAAAAATCACAAATAAAAAAACACAATAAAGTGGTGATACTGGACATTCTTGTCTTGTTCCCAGTTTCAGGGAAAAACTTTGAGTACTTAATTTCTAGGTATGTTTGTTTTAGAATATTTTATAAGTGCCCCTCACCAGTTTACAGACATTATTTTCTATTTCTAGTGCACTAAGCTTTTGTTTGTCTTTTAATACGACTGAAAGAAATGATCATACAGTTTATCTCCTTTACTCTATTAATGAGGTAAATTACATTGTGCATCCTTGGAATAAACCTAACTTGGTAAAAATGCATTTGGATTAGTGTGTGTGAGTGTATAGATTTAATCTGCTAGGATTTTTTGCTACTTTTGTTCATAAAAGATTGATCTATAATATTCCTTTACTGCATAATGGTATTATTTACTGTTAATATGAAGGTTATGCTGGTTTCATAAAATGAGTTGTTAAGTGTCACTTCTCTTTTTATTCTCCAGAATAGTGTGTGAGATTAGAATTATTTTTTACATGTTGAAGAAATTCATTAATAGAATGTTAAGCCACAGTGAGTATATTACAACACAAGCAACAGAATGGCTAAAATTTTAAAATAGCGAGTGTTGGTAAGGATGTAGAACAAATATAACTCTCAAACTGCTGGTTCAAGTGTACATACATATAACTACTTTGAAAATTCTCAACAATATTTTATCGAGCATCCAACATTTCCACTCTTTAATATTTGCCCAACAGATGTGTGACTGTGGTGTGTGTATCACAAACATATACTAGAATTGTTTACAGCTGCAGTATCCAGAGTAGCCTAAAACTATAAATGAACCAAGGGTCCATAAACAGTATATAAATTTTAGCATCCTCATGCCATGATGTCTCCCTATTTATTCTGTGTGGTAAACACACCAAAATGTTTTTTTTAAAGATTAATATCTCTCATATTTCTGTGAGTTGACTGCCCAGTCATCTTGTGATTCCTCACTTGTGGTTGCAGTTAGACGGCAGCTATTAAAGTCATCTCAAGTTTGGACCTGATCTACAAGATGGCTTACTCATGGTTGGCAACTGATGCTGACTACAGCCTGGAATCAGCTGGCAACTGTTAACCACAAAGCCTACACACATGGGCCTCTCCATATGGTTGGGGCTTATAGAATGACAGCTGGGTTCTGAGATGGTCTGTTTCAAGACTTTTCGTTCTAAGAAACCCAACTAGAAGCTGAGCAGGCTTATTATTACTAAGAGTCACAGAGTCTCTTTACTGCCATGGACAAAAATCAGTCACAAAGGCTAGGCAAGATTCAGGGGTAAGGAACTCTGCAATGGTGTGAACACTAGAAAGTGTGGTTCACTGGGAGGCCACCCTTGGAGACTATCTACTACAAATGGGCCATCATACAGAAATGGGGGGAAAATAGGCTGAACAATACACAAAAATTCTGGATTACTATAATCTATGAGAATACCAGTTTCAAAGACTTCTTTTAGTAACATTAAAAAACAAGCAAAACTAATCTATGGTGACAGATGTTAGAATGGTGACTACTTTAGGCAAGGAATGAGTAATAACAGAGAGGAAGTACATGGATGCTTATAAAGTACTGGTAATATTCTATACTTTATTATAATGGTGATTTCACAGATTTCACTTTGTAACACTTAACAATCTTACATTTAGGATGATTTTTACCCTATGTATGCTATACTTCAACTACAAAGTTACTTCTGTTCACGCGTACTACCGAAACATTCAATATAGTAGTAGCCCACACTCATTCATAATGGGAACATTTTTTATTTAACCGGGGAAAATTAGCGAGTAGACAGCTCAATGGAAATCTCAGGTACTGTTCATGCACAGGCAACTTGCAAATTTTACTCTTTGCACATTAGAAACCCCCTACTTCAAAATTAGTACCCAAGACATTCTACTTTTCCACTTTGACTTCCTTTAAAGCTGAACTCAGATCATTTTCTTAGGAAGCAGACACATTTGTGCATTGGTTTATCTTAATTTAGGCATTCCCTTTTATCCAGTGTGTGATTAATATGCAAATTAAAAATACAAACTATCAGCTGAGGAAACAAATGTATGTGTATGGGTGTATGTTAAGGGACAAAATATCTCTTGAGTCTTTCAACTTTCAGAAGTAAAAACTAACTGGTAGAAAATTGCAGCTAAAAAAAAAGATTTTGTAAATCAAAAATTGTTATTGAAAACTAACTTTGGAGCACAGTTTCTCAACCAACCTTGCCACTGCTGATATTTTGTGTCTGATAATTCTCTGTTGCAGGGGTTGGGGAGGAGGAAGTCCTGTGTACTGAAGGGTATTAGCAGCATTCCTGGTTTCTACCCACTAGATGCCAGAACCTCCCACCCAAGCTGTAACAACCAGAAATATTCTGACATTGCCAAATGTCCCCTGGGAAAGGCGGACCAGATATGAAATCAGCCCCATTGGAGAATCACTGTTATACAGGTACACTTACAGTTCCAGATAATGGGCTCAAAGGCTTTTATTAAAGACAACTCTTATACAACTACAGATTAGTCTCTCCTTCAGCTTTAGAAAAACACTAAACATGAAATCCTTCTCCATGAGTAAAGACAACAATAAGTATAATATAGCTGGGATTTAACATGGATTTTGATTCTGTCCCAAACAGTATATATATGCGATGAACAAACAGGAATATCTGCTCTATAAGTAATAGTTAATTTTAGAATGTTAATGAGGTCAAGGCAATCTCCCTCCTTTCCAACTGTGTTTCTCTGTAAGGGCAGACACTATATGCATCAAAATGATCTCATGTACTCATTTAAAATACAGATTCCTAGGTTCCAAAATCGACCTATGAAATTGAGGTATTGTGGAGACAGCAATCTGAGCTTCTAATAAGCATTTCTTAAGAAGCCACCATTAAATTGCTAATCATACAAAAATATAACAAAATCCATAAACTATCTCCAATATTTCATGACCATAACTCATAATATGCTTAAAACTGGTGTTACTGATCACAAAAAGATACAGAAAAAAAAAAAAAAGAAGAAAAAGAAGACCATTAAAACCAACAGTAAATGGTATGGAAGACAGAAACACCAATTTTCAATTTCCAGCCTAGATGGAGGTGTAAGTAGATACATTTTGCTACCTCACACAACCAAAAGGACAATAACAAATTTAAAAACAAAAAGTAACCAGAACTGCGAGAAAATCGAACTGTATGGAAATTCAACAACCAAGAGTTAATGAAGAAATATTCATCCAAACCAACAGGAGGGGCGGAGACAGGCAGCCCTGATGGAGAGGACTCACAGCAAGACAGTGGCTGGAAGACCAGGTGACCTCACATTTGTGTGCAGATAAACAGGGAGGAACAACTGGGGAGTGAGATAGACCAAGCAACCCAGGGTTCCAGGGCAGGAAACTAAAGCCTCAAAACCTCTGGCTGTAAAAACCTGTGTGGGTTGGGGCGGCAGGAGAAACTCTGAGCCTCACAGGAAAGTTTGTTGGAGGGACCCAGAGCATCCTAGAATGTACACAAGCCCACATATCCAAGAGTCAGACCAGAAGGGCTCAATTTGCTTGTGGGTAGGGGGGGAAAGTGACTGAAAGGGGTTGGAGAACTATGCAAGTGGCATTGTTCCCTCTCCAATACCCCCCCACATACAGCACCACAACACATCAATGTGGGTTGTCTCACCCTGAAAAATACTTAAGGCTCTGTACCTTACTAAGTAATAGATGTGCTGGTAAAAAAAATAATACAACCCAAATGAAAGAAAAAACCAAAGCTCCAAAAATAGAACTAAGAGACTAAGGAGATAGCCAACCTATCAGAAGCACAGTTCAAAACACTGATAATCAGGATACTCACAGAAATGGTTGAGTATGGTCGTACAATAGAGAAGGGAAGGCTATGCAAAGTGAAATAAGGGAAAATGTATAAGGAACCAACAGTGACGGGAAGGAAACTGGGACTCAAATCAACGATTTGCAGCAGAAGGAAGAAATAAACATTCACCCAGAAGAGAATGAAGAAATAAGAATTCAAATAAATGAGGAGAGGTTTAGGAACCTCCAGGACATCTTTAAATGTCCCAACATCTGAATCATAGGGTTGCCAGAAGGAGAAAAAGAAGAGCAAGATAATGAAAACTTATTTGAAAAAATAATGAAGAGCTTCCCTAATCTGGCTACGAAAACAAATGTCCAGGAAGTTCAGAGCGTCCCAAAGAAGTCAGACCCCCAAGGAAGCTTATACCAAGGCACATCATAATTACATTTGCCAAGATAGAGATAAGGAGAGAATCTTAAAAGCAGCAAGAGGAAAGGAGACAGTTACCTACAAAGGAGTGCCCATAAGGCTATCAGCTGATTCCTCAAAAGAAACCTTGCAGGCAAGAAGGGGCTGGAAAGAAGTATTCCATGTCATGAAAGGCAAGGACCTACATTCAAGACTGCTCTATCCAGCAAAGCTTTCATTTAGAATGGAAGGGCTGAAAAAGTGCTTCCCAGATAAGGTCGAGTTAAAGGACTCCATCATCACCAAGCCCTATTATATGAAATGTTAAAGGGACTTATCTAAGAAAAGGAAGATAAAAAATATGAACAGTAAAATGACAACAAACTCACAACTGAACCTAAAAAAAAATCTAAGCAAACTAGAACAGGAACAGAATCACAGAAATGGAGATCTCATGGAGGATTATCAGAAGGGAGGGGGAAGAATGGAGGGGGAGGTACAGGGAATAAGAAGCATCAATGGTAGGTACTAAATAGACAAGGTGAAGTTCAGAACAGTATGGGAAATAGAGAAGCCAAAGAACTTATATGTATGACCCGTGGACATAAACTAAGGGGGGCAATGCTTGAGGGTGGTGGGAGGCAGTGCATGGTGGAGGGGAATAAAGGGGAGAAAAATGGAACAACTGTAATAGCATAATCAATAAAATATATTTGAAAAGATGTAAAAAAAAAAAAAGAAACACCAGTTTTAAGAGTCAAAGGTCTAGGATTCTAGTCTTTGTTCTACTACTTACTTGACATGTAGCTATGAGCAAAACACAAAATCCCTGGGTTTGAATTCTCCATTGTAAAGAGATAGTTGCCATATCACATTGTTATTGATGAGAGGAACCACAAAAATGTGAAAGCTCTGAGGAAATACTATAGCATTAATAAGAAAGATTAGCATTTCTTAATAGTTATTTATACAAAATTACCAGTGAGTGGAGAGCTATATTTCAGTACAATTCTTCAATGTAATATTTGCATATATGAAAAAGTGTTATTTCTACTGGAACATATCTTAAATACTATTCAAACTTATTAAAAATAAAAGCATATTCATGAGGCACCGACGTTAAGCAAGTTGAAAGATGTGAAACATTATCAACCAGCAGGAGAATGTCTACAGATGAGAAGTTAAAAGTTAAGTGTCACTGCATAGAAACAAGTATGATAGTAGGGAAAAACCTAAAGGAAAACTTGCTTTGTTTAATGTAGATTTAAAAAGGTCCTTGTGCAGGCCAATACAATAAAATAAGCACCCTAACTAGCTACTTTTTCCACTGATTAGAGCTAAAGATTCAAGACAGAAATATAAAAAGCAATTATAAGGGAAATCTAAAATGTATATTATAGTATGTGATATGAACATGGAAAATCACAATTTGAAGATGGTGAGCTTTCTATGTTTTTTCTTTTCTTTCTTTTAACTTTCTTTACCTCATTTGCCTTTAACTGAAACATGGGTTGAAATAGGGAACTGCAAGGTGGACATGGGAGGCAAAAGAGACAAAGGAAACTCAATTTTTTGATAAAAAGAGCAGAAAAGGAACCCTGTGAACTGGAGAGTATATGTGGGAAACATCCCAATTCTTTTTTTCTCTCCACCTGCCTTACTTCAGGGATAGCCCCTGTCATGCAAAGCCATGGCCATAGTGATGATACTACAGGAACTAAAATCCCAACAACACCCATCTCTAGGCACAGAAAAAAAAAGAGAAAAGGAACCCATTTTTTGAAGGGAATAATCTGTTTTGTTTTGGTGTTTTTCCCCATTTTTTTCTCAACACTGTACTTCAAGGCAACCCCAATCCTGCAGGACTGCCCAAACACATATGTCTAAAGGTCTGAGAGAACTTCATCATTCTGGCCAAAATAACTAAGAAAACTCGTCACTGGGAGACAATGTGGAGAAAAGTCTGAAGAGTATAAATCAACACAAGTCCTGGGGTCAAGGCAAAGCTGTGCATATGCAGAATACATCCAAAGAAGGACAGTAATGACTATGAGAAGAACTAAACTACAATGTAAGCTCAAGTGCTGCACATAAAGGTCAAACCCGAACAGCACTGAAATCACATTGGAACTACTGTTCAGAAAACAGTGAGACACAATTTGACCACTAGGTGAATCCCCTGCTAAATAACCAGTAACAACAAAAATCAACATTATATAATAGATTTTAATGAGACACAACATAATTTTCAAAAATGTCCACAGTATAATGAAAAAATTACTTGATACACTAAGAACAGCATGAACAATTTTAAGGGAGAAGACAGTTAATTGATGAACAAACACATTGAGATAAATCAGATGTTGGAGTTATGAGACAAAGACTTTAACATAGTTATTATAACAATCCTCTAAGTAAGGAAGGTGAATACTCTTAAAAAATGAGGAAATATATAGAAATTCTAAGCAAAAATAAAAACTAAGAATGAAATAGAAATTTAAGAACTTTAAAATACAGTATCTAAAATTAATCACACTGGATGAGCAAAATAGCAGAATGATAAGTATTCAGTCAGTTAATTTGAAGGTAAATGAATAAAATATATATTCTGAAATAAAAATAATTTTTATTAAAACTAACAGAGACTTAGGAACCTATGAGACAATATAAAAATGTAAAAAGCACAGTGCTGAAGTTCCTGAAGGTGGCAAGAAAAAAGACTGGTTCGGAAAACACATTTAAACTAATAGCTGGAAAGTATCCAAATTTAATGAAAGAAACAGTAAAGATTTAAAAATCTCAGTTCAATAAAACAATGCCCTGATCCATCAATATCAAACTGTTGCAAACAAAATACCAATTTTTAAAATCTTAAAAGAGGCCTGAAGAAAACAACGCATTTCATATATGGAAACAATTATTTGAATGATTATAGAGTTTGAATAAAAAACTATGGAAGTCATGAAAAACTGAACTACAAAATTAAATTACGGAAACAAAAAAAATATATCAACCCACAATTCTACATCAATTGAAAATATTCTTCGGTTATGAAAGTGAGTCAAAATAGTCTCACAAAAACAAATTAACAGAATTTATTGCCCGATACCCAAAGATTTGCTCTAAAAGCAATGAAGAATTTCTTCACTGAAAAAAAAAAATAATACTGGGAGAAAATATGAAAGTTCAAGCAAAAACAAAAAAAGTAAATAGTTGTAAAAATACACTAGACTATTTTTTATGCTGAAGTATTTAAAATACTCACTACTTTTTTACTCAAACTGTAAGAGAAAGTATATTTAGAAAGTTACAGAGGCAAAAGAAGAACCCCTGGAAGAAATGGGCTCAGGGAACAAGTAACAGAGGCAAAAGAAGGGCCGTTGGAGCTTAGGAGAGAGGTAAAGGGGGAAAAGAGGGGGAAAGAAGAAAGGCACTGACTTGCTCCTGGGAAAGGGAGTACATGCTGGGTCCTTTTGTTAACAAACAGCAAGTGGCGTCCTGTTGCCCACTGTCACACTCTAGGCAAAATTCCAGAGGCAAAGGTTTAGTAACAAAGGAAAGGAGTCTTTACTCAAAAGCTACACAATTTTAAAATAAGAGCTTTCTACATGCATTAGTCAGATAAACCTATCAATTAAGGCTACAACATTTAACTCCCAAGTTCCCCTAACATTCCCACTAGTTTTTAATTATCATATTTCTATGGCATTTACTTGCCAACTAAAACAGAAGATACAAAAGCTACACAATTTTGGAAGAATGCCAAGCTTCTACCTCAGAGCCTGTCTGCTCTCAAACACCCAAAGAATAACCCTGCCACCCACTGCCAGGCCAGCCCCATTCTAGGATAGGAGTTCCTTTGGGAAATGCACGCAGCTGCAGCAGGATCATCCACACATCCTCAAGGAAGAAAGCCAATTTCTGCCCTCCTTTTATTTTAAATCTTCCGGCCCAGGATTCCATGCAATCCAGAAGTGTTCAGATTCTCAGCCAATCCCTATTACACTGTTTTGCATTGCCTCAGGCAACCTCCTCCCCAGTGATTTGATCAGATCTCTCCTACCAATTTGTCTTAAGGGGTTTAAAGGCTGGGGGTTTAGGGAGGTCTTCAAGAAGGATCTCTCAGGAGAATGTTCAACTTTATGCTGAAGTGCCAAAATGAGATTTATTCCCTTAACTTCACCAGTCCTTGGCTGTGGTTAGCACAAGTAGCAATAATTGGATTTCTCTTATCTATCTCATGGAGCACACTGACTTAAGCTATTTATCCTCTAGTCCCAGAGGTAAAGTGTAAATCATTTACTTTTTTAAAAATATTTTATTGATTATGCCATCACAGTTGTCCCATTTCCCCCCTTCATTCCCCTCCACCCTGCACACCCCCTCCCACCCACACTCCCCCTCTTTAGTTCATGTCCATGTATCATAAGTTCTTTAGCTTCTACATTTCCCACACTACTCTTGCCCTCCCCCTGTCTATTTTCTCCCCACCATCCATGCTACTTATTTTCTGTACCTTCTCCCCACCCTCTCCTCCCACTCCCCTGTTGCTAACCTTCCACGTGACCTCCATTTCTGTGCCTCTGCTCCTGTTTTAGTTGACCGCTTGGTCTGCTTTTGTTTTAGGTGTGGATGTTAATAACTGTGAATTTGCTGTCCTTTTACTATTCATATTTTTATCTTCTTTTTCTTAGGTAAGTCCCTTTAACATTTCATATAGTAAGGGCTTGGTGATGATGAACTCCTTGAACTTGATCTTATCTGAGAAGCACTTTATCTGCCCATCCATTCTGAATGAAAGTTTTGCT